>JAHXMU010000061.1:1471301-1513591 GCA_019455685.1 Philornis downsi
AAAATCTCCCGAGTCAAATCAAGTTAAACTTTTCATCATTGACAAATTAACATATTAACAACAATTTATATGTCTCCGTTTTTCTTTAATGCCCTACAAAGTTCGGAACACCTTTTGGTATTTTTAACACCATTTCCTCTCTCTCTCTCTCATCTCTTCCCAGACAACATTTATTATGAAAATTAAGTGATAACAAAACCGCATTTATTTTCCTGGCATTGTCTTTGTCCGGCTATTAAACACCCCTGCCCACAAGCACGGCAAAGGGAAGGAACAAGAAACAAACCCAGATTGACGACAAGTGGCAAAAAATGAAAAAGAAATTATGGTTTTCTAGGGAAAAAGTGCAAAAGAAATTGTTGGTCCCTGAGGGGACCTCATAAAAATAACAAACTTTTGGTTACTAATTTTCAGCCATAAACATTAATGACAACAACCTTTTGACAAGTTTTCGCTCGTTTTTTTCCAGAGTGCCCATCATCTGCGTTTGCCGTTGCTTGGAATGGAGGTCTTTTGCCTCTATTTGTCTTGCGGGACGCTTCCTGGTTGCCACGACTGTTGTTCCTTGGCAAATGTACATTTCATTATTTTTCTTTACTTTTTTTTTTTTGTTATAAGAGTTTTGTTTTTATTTTTATTAAATGCATAAATATAAATTGCTGCATAATTTGCTTTTTTTTTGTTTCACTATTGCCCCTTTATCATGTTGCTGTTGGGTGGGTGGATGTCCTTTGTTGTCCTGCGTTGGTTGCTTGGAAAATGTTTTTCTTCAGCTGCGTCAGAAAAGAATACTTGTGTATTTTCATGTTTTCCCTTTTTTTTAAACATGGTTTATATAATGTTTTTGGCCAATTTCGCTTTTTATTGAAAAAGAGAGGAGAAAACAAATTTGCCTGCTTTCGTATTTGTTTCCTGCAGTTCTGCGAAAGCCAAAGTTTTGCCCGTCGCTGTAGCATCTTTTAAATACTGAGCTGGCTTGTCGGTGGAAAAGTTTTGTTTGGAAAATATGTTTTTATTATTTTCTTCTTGCGTTGCTTTCGTTAGTTATGTATGCAAAATTAAAAATAACATAATTGTAAGTTATGTCTGGAGAATTTAACAATATCCTATGGTTGGAAATTTATCTTTCATTATTTAAGTAGCAGCAGTTTTAAAATAGTTTTATAATATTTTAGACAAAAAATATTATTTTTGAAGGTATCTTCGTAAAGTGATGGATGCACGTAATAGGATTACCTTCTAAGAACAGTAACTGAACGTCATGGAAGAATAGTATCGTAAATAATGTAACGGCTAACGATGATTATGCCACAGGAATACGCTGTTAAAATGAGCAGCTATGCCAAAATAGCCTGTACAGTCAAGACAGTGATAAAATTATATCATCAGAGAGGTGAAAGGCAGCAAAAAAGACGTTCTTTTAGAATTGTATGTCATACATTTTCCTTAGAGTTGAAGGCTCAATTAATGGTTCAAGTGATAACGAAACTGACAGGACTTGAAACAGAATAAATATTATATCGCCAAAATGTATAATAAACTTAAAAATAAGCACTGTTGAACTATACGATAACGCTATAATAATTTGTTTTGCCGCACAAACGCGTGAATCATCTACTACTATCTAATTCACCAGAATCGACATTGTTCTCCTTTGCCGGATCTTAAAGAAGTTGTCATAATTACGAATTCATCAATTTTGTAATCCGAGAGGGGGTCACGTAAGTTACTACCACAGTGATTGTTGCGCCATTATATCAAATCTAATAATTCTCTTACTGAAAATGGGAAGTTAAAAGAACAGGCCTGTCGAAAAGTTTTATAAAAATCGATCGACATACTTCTCTATTATACGGCGCCCGTAGAAAATAGTTCTAAGTGCTTCAATCTTCTGAGCTTCATCTCCAACTCATCACACCAAGTTTCGATAGTATTTCAAAAGCCTGGTCCTTCCAACGGAGTTTTCGTCACCCTCTTCTGCGCCGTCCATCGAGTTCGTTGTTGAAAATCGATCACCCAGCCATAAAACTACCCGATAATGATGAATAAACTTTTACACAACTGCATCCGATAGCATAACTATTACTAAGAAGTCTAGTTTGTAGTATATATTTCACTGCCATCCAGAACCGGTCCCAACTTGAAAAACGTATTCACACATATTCTATCTATTTTGGATATAAATTTTTTGCTTCAATATGTAAAAAATTAGGGAATATCGAAATTTTAAAATGTGAATTCCCTTTTCAGTTTTAAACCTGTTAACTCCCCAACAGATCAAGCAACACCAAAGAAAAAAATGGTTCATTCCATCTTTTTGTCGACTATAAAGCTTCTGTTATAATTTGTAAGAAACTATGATAGAATACCAAACCAATTATTCCAATGTATTCCTGCAAAAACTAATGAATGTATGTGGAATGCCAAGAACAACACCAAGTAAACATCAGTAAAGGTAGCACAAGTCGAAATAGACTTTAAATAGAGTGACAGACAATCCTGCCACCTATTCGACGTATTCCTTCAGATGATTACGAGGAAATATGCTGTAAACCCGACAGATATAATTTTCAACAAAAGCTAAATCTACCATGGGCATTTTAGTAATGTAACATCGTTGCTCAAAAACTTGGACATGGTAATGCAGCTTTCTCAAGCATTGAGAAGATACCCAATGAGAGTGCCATGTCGTTAACCAAGGACGAAGTCAATTTATAACTTGCGGCAAATGAAGAATTTTCCACGACTCTGTCCTCGATAAATCTAACGTCAGTCTTAGAATTAAGAGCAGACTATTGCTTGTAAATGGATCCCATTATGAACGTATTAACCAATTCATTAATGAAAATTTCATGGAGGACAAAATCTGACCATATCTGTTGGAAAATCCTGGGTTACGACATAGGTAGACCCATTAGTTTTTGTAGTCTTCGAGAAAAAAAATCTCAGAAAAATATAAAAACCCATCACCATCAACTGAGAGATTAACTTCATTTTCATTCATGATTAACTTCATATCAAAATAGTCAATAGTCATGGATCAAAATGCTTCATCATGAAAAGTCTTCAACCATCAAATCTATGAGCGGTTTCTGAAATATTTATTAACAAAACTTGGCGTGGCAAAACGGTGAAGGTACGTAGAGGTGCAGTGCAATTGAAAGAATGAAAGCAAGTAGCTGAAGCCTGAGATTGCCACATTGAAATTTTCATTATCAATTGTTTTCTTTTTCTCAATATTGAATGGGAATTCCCAAATTCAATTAATCATTTCTTAGTATTTAATGAAGCTTCTCATGTACAGTTGATCATTTCTCATTTTTAATGAAAAATTCTGTGGAAACGTGAAGTAAAGAAGGAACGAGCGAATGTTGCCATGAGCAAGTGACAGAGTCTAAAATCACCAAAATTAGCATAAAAAAGAAGCAAAATTATAACTTTATGAAGACCTCCGTTTAGAAATTTAGAATAATATACACATCCTACTTACATTAAACAAAAATGTGTTCAATATAATGGGAGGAAGCTCAAAATATATCTCCATAAAAGGATATAAAATCTGTTCAAATATTTTCGATTTATCACTTTACAATAGAAATATATAGCTAAAAGGTCAACGTTTTCTAAGCTGATAAGGAGTCCTACAATTCTGCTCTAAACATAAATATGATTTCTTATATTAAACGTGGCAATTGTATTGAAAATTTCCACACACACATACAATGAATCACAAGGCTTAAATAGCAAACCAAGTACTGAAGTAGGATACAATGTAAATAAAGAACCCAAATCGAATGTAGACATGCAATAAAGATCTTTTCATTCGTATCACTTTTCCCTTTACAGTAAGCCACTTGTTCTCAATATTTCTTCCATCTCCTGCTGTCCGTCTTGTTTTCGTTTTTTTTTTCTCCCCAAACAAATTTACCATATAAAAAATCAATTTACCGGTTTTTTTTTCCTTATGCTTTGAAAATTTATTTCAACACGTTATAAATCCGTATTTTATTAAGTGGAAACGAAAGACTTTAGTGCTATAACAGCAACAATAGCAATGGTAACCAGAAATCCGGAAAACGAAAATCTACAAGAAAGAGAATTTTTATTTGCTTTCCAGTCGCGTCAATTTCTCATAAAAAAAACCAAACTCTCATACAAACCAGACAGAAGAAAATCCTTCAAAGGATGTGAATCAATTGAAATGTTGCAGCAACTATAAAAAAAAGTGCTGTAAAAGAAGAAAATTGAAATATGATTTGTTTAGACAGCCTTCATTGTGTGAAGTAGCATTACAATAAGACTTTTAATAAAATCTATAGGTAAAGTATCAAAGGTATTTACAGGCCTATCTTAATACCACAGTTTTTCAAATAGTATGGAAAAAAAGAAAATGCTTCATTTCTGTTTCTGTGCAAAGACACTCTAAGCTCACTTTGAATAATATATGAAAATTTGAAAATTTTAATGGCAATGATTCCAGTTTTCATGAGGTAGCTGTAGTTGCTGAGACGTCAGCTAAGGAAAATTCATGGCCTTTCGACATGAGTATTGAATTACGATGGCTCTTATGTACTTCTCAGTAAAAAGGAGCATCAAAGGAAGTTAAAAAGCTCAACTGACCGTGATGTAGAAGTGGGAAAAAATGAATAACCATCGATTAATTTAACACGGGCTTGTCATATAATGGATATTGTTGTTCCTGGCACCTCTTCACTCCCTTTCCATGAGATTCTCTAAAGCAATGAAAACTATTTAAATCATTTTTCATTGCAATTTTATTATTTCAATCATTAACTTATTAAAGTGCAACAATTTTAAATACATGCTTAACAATTTTAAGTTTCTGCATCAGAAACAAAAAAAAAAATACTAAAAATATTTACTATTCTTACTACGACCGCCGGTTATAACGCCATAATTTCATCGATCCTTTTGGTGTAAGGACGAAGAGCTTTCCAAAAACCAAAAAATATGCTTACATAGCATCTACAAAAGCTATGAAAATACTATACTTATGGAATGACTTTTTTTGTTTTTGCTTTCTCTCACATCTTGAGGTAAGTGCCATACTTCGGTAATCATTGCCCTTTTTTGGTTAATATTATAATTCTATTCGAAATAAATATCAATTCCTTTAAAAGTTACAAGCCCAAAAAAACACTCTTAAATACTGCTACACATCCAAGATATTTAATTTCCTATTTTGCATAAAAAAAACGAATGCATCCAATGAATAAGATGTTTCAGCCTTACAAACTGTGTGATGATCTGTCAGTCTCTTAGTAGCGCAACAATTTTTTAAATTTATGGACTAATTACTTAATTTATACCACAGTATTTTGTAAAAGATGACACTTATACAGGACTTCCTCATTCACATATTAAAGTGAATTCATATTCTTCTCCAAAATTGTAATCATGGTTTTCATCTGGTAACTGACTGGTCCTAATAAATATATAATCTATAAAGTCAAAATTAAAAAAAAAAAAATTTAATATCAACCACAAAAACTGATACTAAGTAATGAAGTAAAACTTACATATACATATTTGTTGGAAAAGAAAAAACTACTAAAACTACTTTTGTCTACTCATTTTGATTGTATGAAATGCAATATGAATTTTAATCTCTTGGCAAAAGGCCAAAATTCCACAAAAAAATGATTGCAAAAAATATAAATCGAAAAGGATGAATAAAATGAAAGGATCCAAAGGCAACTCAGCATGCATGTAAATCGTTTAAATAGAATACAAATACATTTGCTTGCATATATGTGTATTAGGGTGGCATTGAAAATTCAATTTCGGAATTTGGAAGTTTACGAAGTCTAACATTTTGTTATTTGCTCTAAAACTACTACTTTGTTTTACTTTTATATATGCCGATTCTTACATTCGATACATTTAGATCAAAGGTGGCGGTTTTTGGCATATTAAGCATTAGTGCAAAATTTGTGTTTTTGAGAAGATTTTCGACATATTAATTATTAATAAGAAACTTCTGTTTTTGTGTAGATTTTTGTAAAAATTGGGGATATACTCTAGTTTAATCTTATTATAGAAGGATAAAAAATGCTTCTTCTACAGGGGTCTCAAGTCAGGCGTCAAATAAAATGCCTTTTTCCTTAAAACGTATTCAAAAATGAGAAAATGGACAAACCTGTGCTTTTAATAAGATATATCGTAACACACTAACTCAATTATTTTATGGTGGAACTAAGGGTTAAATTTAGCCACCTCAAGAAAAAAAAATGTCAATTTGGCCGTTAAATCGAGTGTACAACTCTAAATGAACTGAAAACATGATTTGCTGTCCGAGTTTGACGTCTGTGTTTTTGGAGAGTGTTTTAGTTTTGAAATCCAGCTTTAAACGTTGCTTGTATCATAGTAAAACCTTTAAAGAGACGGAAATCGATTTCAAGAAAAGACTGGTACAGCGGCCATCACTAAAACCGAGTTTTCATGATATGTGAGTATATATGTAGACTACATAGAATTTAGTTGCGCTTCCGGAAACTTAAAATCATATACAGGAAATTATTGCGTATATGAAATTATTATAGTGCTTTTAGTTTTTCATATATCTGGAATTCACTACATATTTCAATTTCTATTATCTCACACAAAAGCTTTGATTTCCCAAAGCCAATTTTTAAAATCGTCTTCAAAGACAATTTTGTGCCGATCCTCACCAAAGCGCTTCCATTTATTATTCTCGAGCCAGTTCTTAAATACAATTTGAGGGTTGCATAAAAAACAAATGCACCTCATGAATAAAATGTGGTAGAGCTTCTCATATTCAATGAGTTTACATGCATTCTATTCTTTTTAATTCGCTCAACAAGCCCTACAGCTTAACTATGTCTTCGAACGTCACAGTTTGAAAAACATTTACCAAAATTGTCGATTACTCGACTATTGCAAGTCTTCGTCAGACATATCGTGGTGACCGCGATGCGAAATATGCGGGATTGAAATCGCAATCATGCGAGCGATTGCCGCATGTACTTAGCTTGGGCTATGAGTTGTATAGCATCGGTTAGTGAACATAGATAATAAATTTTAACTCATTTTTACTCATACTTGTCATGCTAAAAGGCCAAATCCAATACTTTTTCCAAAGGTCGACTTACCGTTCTATAATGAAACCAATGGCTTTACATTGTTGGAGGCGTTTAGGTCTCCACTTATCTCTAAATTGACAACTTATTTACTTTCCGACATAAGTTGTCATAAATTAAAACAACCTAATTTCTCATTTTTCTCATAATGGCATATTTTTGTTAACTTCTAAAGTGGAAGCTTCATTGAATAAAAAAGGTATTTTTTAATCATTTACATTGTACTGCCTAAGATACTACAAAAACTGTAACTTCTAACCAAAATGGGTTATGCCAAAGAGTTCTTTGACGTAAATTTTGACTTTACATTTTGATTATACTCCAATAACTTTTAAATCAAACAATTTATTTGTACATACAATTAATTGCCACCCTAATGTGTATGTATACGAGTACTCTGTAGTAATCACCTATCATAACCACCTCTCTTTCAGCCCGTAGCAAAACAATTTGTGTATTATTGCAACATTATTGAGTTGCTGCATTCGAGAGTACACAACACATTCACTGTTCTGTGGCAGCATTGCTGATGATTATGATGATGCGTAATGCGGTGGCATAAAAAAAAAATCCAATGAATACTAATCGTTATGGGCGGGTGTTCGTTTGGCAATCCAATTTCGTTTAGTTTAGGGTAACAACTGAGTATTTTCATCATATTCCCCACTCAAATTTTCCAATTATTATGGTCGGAAACGCATATAATAGAGTTAAGAGATTTTCCGCTTCAGCACATCGTAGAGCTACCAATGAAATAATTGATTGGTTTCAATTAAAAATAAAACGAAGATGCTTGAAAGCTTATCCAGCAAGCGCAGTTAACGTGATTATTTCAATTATTTAACATTTGAAATAGTGAAGAACAAAAGACTCTGTTAATCTAGTAAATATATTTAGCTATTTAACGCAAGTCATTATACTGTAAAATTGAAAATGATTCCAATTAATGGATTCCATAGCAACGTAATTTCGGCACAGATAAGAAATTCACGATTTCAAGATTACAGAAAACTAAGGCTATAAAAATACGATAACGACATACAAAGGCAATTTTGATGCATTTAACTATAATCGTAACAATCAAACCATATGATAATCTTTTCATTACGTGTTCAATTGTATTGTTTAAAATATTTTGTATTATAAACCACTATAAGCTTTTGAACAGTTCTTTTGAATGTAAAGCGAATTAAAGTTCTCCAATAAATGTAAATTGGTTGGTGGTTGTCCATATCAAATAAATACCTTTATATATCTCCTATCGTTAACTAATGAATGGCATCATTTTTAAACACAAAAATTTAAAAAGTATCGATTTTCTAAATGTGCCTTCAGTCCAGTCAATAATAATATTCTTATGCGCTAATATTTTTATGAAACTTACAAAATATGCAAACAAAATAGGTTATTTTAAAAATGTTTTAGTCATTTTAAAAATAATTTGTGTAGCATTGAAATTTTGCTTAATATTTCCGTTCAAAAAATACTTATGATCACAAGCCACAGCCAAGCCTCGACACAGATTCCTGCGCTGTACAGCAGGGCAGGCAGAGCTTGTGACTGTTATATTAAATTTACCAGAAAGATTGTGAACTTTGTCACAAAGATGAGCGGCTTATCAGGCCACTTTATCCTAACCTAGTGTTAGGACTGCCAACGACTACTAGGCTGGTGAGTTTAGTAACAGAAGTTACCTACTGGCCTAAGACGTATTAATTTTAGCATGTCATTTCGGTCTCTCAACCAGTCGCCTTCTCACTTTAGCTACCATCACACGGATGTCTGATGGCATTACCAGGGAATATTTGACCAAAAGTTCGGAAGTCCTGAACTGCTAGGGAAACTCTGCAGAGGGATCTGGTTACTCCTAAGTGAACAACAATCAGGGAGCCCAATTTGGAAATTTCCTCATTCCCCAGTTTGTAAGTAATCCTCCTTTTTCAATAACTTTTGTGAGAGGTTATTCAAATCAATCATCGCTATAAAGTTACAGTCCTCAACGTCTCAAGAAAACAGACTCTTGTTCATCGAAAGAAATAACTTGGATTTGTCTTTGTTTACTACTTAATTTTCTTATACTGATCCCTTCTTAAGAAGTATATAGTATAAAGTATAGACTCACAGTTTTCAAGCAATAGCAAGTCCTTTCTTTCGTACCCATAAGTCCACCACTTTAACATAGCACGGTGGACTGTTATTCTGCATAATGCCACGTTTGGTGCCTTCAACTCAGTAAGATTTCTGTCTATTCCACTAAAGACTTTGTGTCGGCCACTTTGTGCTCCTTAAATTATTCGTTGAGATGCCAAACAGGGAAATCAAGTTCTATAGCATTAAAAAACAAGAATCGGGTTGAAGAAGTGAGCTTTGTAATCAACAAATTATTGATGCAAATTGAACTGCTTATATCAGGTCTTCTCGCTACATACTTGTCATAGTGTTAACAATTGGTCCATTATCGATTTACAACGCCTTATAAACTGATACGGTTTAATCAAGTTAGATCGAACAGACTTAAGACTTTTACAAAACACATTCCATGAGATAGATCGATAAGGTTTAACCAAGTTAGATCGAACAGACTCAAGACTTTTACAAAACACATTCGATTAGATAGACCGATGACAATACAGATTTGATACTGATTTTCGACTGCTTACACCACGAAGAGTTCATTCCATATTTACAGCAGTTTCTGCGCTTTAGGGACCAGGTTCCAACCTTTGTCCCCACAAGAATGAATTCCGCGCTGTAACGTTTAATTTTACCCATAAGCAGAACTTTCAGAACACATTCTCAGCATCACAACCAAAATAGGTACTTCCATTTGTGAAGATGCAGCCTCTTCTTCTTTATACAAAATTCAATATTCTTTATCCTGCCAGGTCATCTCCGATCGCAGTTTCCCATGACCTAATATGATTTTCGTCGTGGTTGCCATAGTATGTGTAATATTATACTACTGTGTACTTGGAACATGAACATCATGTGGCTAAGTAAATGGGGAAGTTGATTGGAATAGTCCCTGGCTGGCAGATAAGTGTAAAGCTTGGAACGTCCAATACCTGTAGACTTGGTTATGTCATACGTTTACTGTTCTGCTCAATCGCATGCTCACCAGAGCTGCAAAATAAACTCGCTTACAACAATACGTCAAGGCTTTTGAATCAAAATGACAAATAATATTGAAATATGGATTGAGGTTAATATGCATCTGAATAAGGACTACAACAAAAACTGTTAAAGTCAAATTTATCATAACTCCGTCATAAGTAAAATGTGTTAAAAACACATAATGCGGCATTTTTGTGTCATACAAATTTCATACCCAGCTTTGATTATTTATCAATACTTCTAACTCCTTTAACATATCTATTACCCCCGACAATACGATATAGGCTATTAATTACCTAGGAAATACTTCTCGCAGAGTTCATAAAATTTGAGACAATCTCCCCTAAATCTACAGCCTTATAAACAAAATTTTCTTAGTTTATTATATTTTTATACATTTTCATTAGTCTATTTACAACTCTTTTCTTCACACATTTAATGGTTTAAACGTTCATCAACCTAAATTTTATATTTTAAGTTTAATTATACATTTTATTATTTCTTGCCTTAAAGCAGTTTTCCAAAAGATTTTACATTACTTTGTCTTTAGCACTATTAAATTGATTTAAATTCTTCCCATCCGCAATTGAAAGTAAGTAAATCTTTGCTAAAGAAAAAACTTTAAACCAAACACATTAAAAGTTGGCAGACTCACTGAATCCTTAATAAAAGGGATATAATTAAAAAGTAAATCAAAATTACAAATACAAATATTGGTAGTCTTATAACAGCAACGACAACAACAGCGGATATAACAACAACAACAACGAACTAAGCAAACACGATAAGATTAATTGTTGTTGTTCACTTTACAACAACAATCACGACAACAAAGTGGTAAAGTAGCATTCGGAAAGAAGGATAATCCGCACAGGCGTATGGCAACGGGGGAAATCAATTATGAACCAGCTAAAAGGAAAACACTTCAGAATCTACTTTATCGATATAAATGTGAAAATTAACTTATACAAGTGATTATAAAATGAAAATGAAGCCAAATTCACCAAAAGGAATATAAAACTTTTGTACTTTTCCGTAAAGAGGGTTTCTTTCGCCAGAAGAGGAAATAACAAATTAACTCTCAGGACATAACATTGATTTTAATGGGTACTCAACCAAAGGATTACAAAGGTTTCTTTCGCATTGCTATGAGCACAGACGGCGGATGGGGAATCGCTTTGGTTTAAGGGAAAGTTAAGCGAATGTTTGTCAAAATAGGAAGGAAATATAATGTTACTGGGAAACAAGGAAGAAAAGGGAGGCTCTACTTGTAATCGCAATAATAAGTCGATTATCTTTTATTACAGCCTTTTCAACGCTCCCTTTCTTTGCACACAAATTATTTGTTTGTGTTATTCCTTACCCGCTCATCGAGTTCTTTTGAAAACAATAATGAATTCATGATAAAGCGATAAAAATGTCTTCGCGTTTAAATGACCGTATTTCCGTTTCCGTGGAAATTTTTAAATGCATTTAAAGTCTTTTGTTTCCGTGTAATATCTTGTTTTTTTTTTTTAAGGAAATGCTAATAATTTCTCAAAAGAATATAGACACTTAATTAAAAGGGCAAATAAGAAATAATTGACATTTTTTATCTTGTTGCTGCGATAAGGAAAATTAAGACTGTTGGAGTCGTCAACATTGATTTACAACGGCTGACAGTAGATTTGACGGTAGATTGTTTTGAAGTATAAAAAAGGGAAAATACGAAAGGATGAGAGTATCTGAGGTAACATTTTACAAGCAAATTACAAGAAGTATGACAAATCTTAGAGCTTATTTAATGTACTTTTTAAAATTTATGAATCCTCAGACCAAATCAATCAATTTGTATAGGAGATGCCAAAAGAGGTGGGTCGATATAGTCCATTTGAAATTACGGACTAGGATTTCATAAAAGTTTTCAATAGCTACCGTGTCTACTAGCCAGGCCGACGGCCACCGCTCATTCGACTTGAAAAAACCATTAAACACATTCAAACGCTTCCAACTATATTCGTGTGATATATTCGGTTACAAAATATCAATTAAAATAATATTAAATAAAATTGAAATTGTTTAAAAACTGTGTTTTTTAATTGCTGTTTCTTATAATAAATATTTAGTGATTTAATTGTATGAATTCCTTAAGCAATCCCTTAAAACTATTTACTTGTTCCCTGAGTTTAAATAAACTTCATTTAACAATGCAAGTATATTCGTTATCTGTTGTCTCTCACTTCAATGTATTTCCTTTATATTTACGTTGTAATCTTAATACTTTTTATATCTGTCCGTCCGTTTTTCATGTTCTTCTTCAAGTTTCTCATTATCACTACTGTTGGTAGTGCTTTAAGTTCAATCATACTCTTAAGATGGAATTCGAGTAATGTCCTGCAGCACGGAGAGAATGAGAATTTCTTGTAGTTATTTCTGTAGTGTTGAATTGTAAAGTAATGCAACATAATACTAAGCACATTCACTACGGTCCAAAAAGTGGGCTTACATTTCAAGAATTATAGAAATGAATGGAATGGAATTTTCGCAAGTAATTAGAGCGTAACCGATTAAACTGAATAATTTGAATGTGAATATAAGAGTGAATAAAGAAGTTATATCGCATCAATATATCGTACTATGAACTTTAAATCATAATGGAAAGTATAGTTGGACAATTAAAATGTAATGTAATATAATATAACGATGCGTTAGTTGTAGGCTAACAACTGACTCTACATATTTTTCGTCACTAATAGGCCTGTTATAGGCAGTGCTTGGGGAGTAAATTGTCTTTAGAAACAGATCAGTGAATTCTCCTAATTTGACGGATGTCCTCTTAGTATTATTTCGGATTACACTGATAAGTCTCCCTGGTTTCATAATAATCTAGTTGCACTAAACTTAGTCATATTTGGCATACATCATGTACTTAACAAACACAGTTCTGAGAATGAGAATGGACTACACGGAACACCTTCCATCTGGTATCCTCCATGAAAACTGATAAATTTATCGCAATTTTGTTTTTTCCTTACAGTTGCTTACTTATAGACAGCTGTGATTTCAATTTTTGTCAAAAGTCCTGTATTATATACTTTGTAAAAGTTAAGAAAAATAACATTAAATAACCATAGTACTTTCCTGACATATTGCCTAATACGGTATGATAAAAAAACGGGCTTTTTTCAAATTTCGAGAGTTACGTATGTTCGATTTCCGCAGTTTTTTTCTGTTATGTTGGTACACATGTCTGTTATATATGTTGACAATATCAGCCGTTTTGTATTGTCAGTTTGTTTTTGACAGATAAAAATGTTAGTCGAGTTTTGGTGTGCTCCTCGATTTTTTACTATTCGAAAAAATGATCGATCAAAGAAACTGTATTAAGTTTTTGGTAACAAATGAAATTAAATGTGCAAGGACATTTGAAATGTTGACTGTGGTTTTGGCGAGTCTACTATGAGCAAAACACAAGTTCAATTGTGGTATAACCGGTAACTCGTCCTGGTAATTGAAGCCCAATCATCCCAATGGAAGCGTCCTGAAGAGAAAGAAACGCCGGAACAAGTATATTATATCTGAGGGAGACTACTATAAAGGAAATAAAATAAAAATTGATGAATAAATGAATACTTTTTGAAAAAAATTGGAAATAACGATTATCTTTTGATCACACCTCGTATAATCAATATATTCTTAGGTTCATTTCTTTCACTCGATTGCACTAAATCCAGTATAATTTAGCAAGCATCAGACATGTAGTAAATTTAAAAAAAAATAGAATATCGGCCTTAAAATCTTTCCTTTCTTGACAGTTTTATGCACAAAATCGGGCTTTCACAAATCTTTCGGAAAGAAAGAAAGAAGTTTCTGCTATAATCTGATCCTTTTATATTCTAAATTATATAACAATAACGCCAAAAGGCTTGATTTAAAAAGCCTACAATAGATTTTTGAAGCTTGATCTTTTACATCCACGCTTTGTTTTAAATTTTTTACTATTTATTTATTTTTTTTTTCTTTAAGGTTTTCTTATTTCTTTACTCTGCGGACTGCCATTTATCTTTTGTTCACCTTTGCCTGACATCGCTCTGCTTAAACATTGACGTCATTTTGTCATTTTATGTAATTTTTGTGCTTTCTTCATCCTTTTTTCTGTTTGCTGCTGGTAAATATATTTTCTGTTTACCTCCGCCCCCTCCATTATTTGCCCTTTTTATTTATTTATTCATCTCTTCATGTTGATGCTCCTCTTCATCTTCTCATTGGAGTGTTGCCAGATCGCACGTACCGCCATTGTACGTGTATAAATTGCAATTTAAATGTCTCCCTGGTCCTTTGCTCCCTTTCGTTTTATACTCCTTTAACGTCTGTACTAAGTAATTATTTATGATGGGGACGACGATGGTCACGCTAGCAGCATTGGAGCTTGGAGTATTGCTGCTGGTATGGTTAGCGAATAACACGCGGGTGTTATTTTGACAGCAGTGTCAGAATTCGTGGATCTTGTGGCGGAGTGCGAAGAACCCCCAGTGACACGTATGATAATTGAATGTTTTCAAGTAAAGTAAAGAAACTGAAAAAAGTATCATGATTGCTGTTTCAAAGCATTTGAATGAAAGTATCATTAATTGTGAGAAAGAGCGTGAAATTGAAATTGATAATAGCATTTATTCTCGAAACCGATGCACGTATAATCAAACATAGTCTGTGGTTTTCACCCAACTAAACATAATTGTTTTAATGTAGTCAGCCTGTTATCAGGTAATACAAATTAATTTGCACTGTATTCCATCTTCATATTTGGCGTCAAATTTTTGACCATTTTTATGGAAGTATGAAGTATGAAAATTCATGCAAATGACTCAGCCTTGAGGACTAACACTTAAGTGTTCTTATCCAATACATAAATAAATAATTCCAATTCTCGTATACTAAACTTTACATTATTATATACATTTTGCAGAATTTATACGAAAACCTTGCATTGCAGTATGATATAATTTGCTATACGAGTATGTCATCATCAAGGAATGGTTAAAAAGCCATCCAGAAAACTTATAAATTAATACGATTGAACAAGTGTGAACTGTGCATGAGTCAGGCTCAAGCAAAACAGTGATATTCTAATCATCTAATTATAACAATGTCATACTGTCGTATTATTATTATTAAAAATTATCGTTCTTTTCACGGGGAAAATTTCCACCAGACATTGTTTGCTCGTGAATTTAACGGCATTGCCAGCTTTTCTTTTATTGATTTCCAACACTGAAATCAGAAGAGCTCATGATTTTTATAATATGTAAGATATTATAATATGTAAGATAATATATTTTCAGAACTGCCAAGTTACATCCTTCTTTATTACTTGATTTCATTTTCAAATTTTAAATATATTATCTAACATATTGGAATATAAAAATTTACATTATTCCGACTTCAGTGTTGGAAAATTTCGGCGAAAAATTCCACAAGACATTGTTTGCTCGTGAATTTAACGGCATTGCCAGCTTTTCTTGTATTGCTTTCCAACACTGAAGTCAGAGGAGCTCTTGATTTTTATATCATACTATGTTCGATAATATATTTTTAGAACTGCTAAATTACATCTTTCTTTATTACTTCATTTCATTTTCAATTTTATAAATGTATTATGTAACACATTGCAACATAAAAATTTATATTATTTTGTCATCAGTGTTGGAAACTTACAAAAATGAGGTTAGTGTTGCCACTTAAACAAATTTTGCTCATGAAAAAACATAATACTATTTGGTGGAGAAATTTAGCTTCAAATTCCAGGATCATTTTTTTTTCTTATATGGAGTTTCACCATGAAAAGTTAGCGTAGTACCAGCCAGTTTGCTGTACTTATAGTAGTTGTTAATTGAACTATTCAGTTACTTTTACAATTGCATAATTTTCCTTTTTTCCTCATGTTATTTAAATCGAAGTTTTCTTAATTTTTATTTATATTGAACTTAGTTGCATCCTATTTTTCAATTTTTCGACTAATTTATAATTTATATATATATTTTGTATATATAATTTTGTTATTTGAGAAATTTTTTAAAATTTTTCCTTTTCTACTTAGACAATTTTCAACTTGAGCAAAAATAAATTTCGTTTATGTCACTTTTAAAATTTTGAGCCAATTAAGGATCAAATAAATTTCATTCCGATACAGTTTTTACTTTAATGTTTACACATAATTTTGGATCAAACTGTGGCCTATAGATCTCCTGTATATCTTAAAAAATAGAAAAAATTATATATATATTTGGGTGGATTGTCCATAGTTATACTCTATGAATCACTTCTCGTTTGCTAAAAATTCCACTTTCTTTTTGACTTTTCCTTTGATTTTCCTAATCACTTTTCATCCTTTTGTCTCAAACTGCAGGAAGGAGATAATAAAAAGTTTGTTTCCACAATAACTAACAAAGAAGTAAAAAAAAATAATGCAAATAAAACTTACTTAACATGCACGCGAGGTGCAGTTAAGAGAGACCAAAAGAAAAAATTTGGAAGCAACGAAACATTGTTTGTCCTCTAACAGTGAATACGAGTGTAGAATATGGAGAGAAGGCAAAGCTGGTAAATTTCCGGCCTTTATAGTTATTATTATGAAAATATATAGCCACGTAAGGTTACATACATACATTCTACATAAAAGCATAGGAGTCAGTATGTAGGCTTACACATAATCGTGGTAAAAACTACTTTTATACTATACATACAGACAACGTATGTGGGGAGCTGTCATCTTTTAGCTCCTTGATTTTGCTTGAGGATATATTCGAGGGTGGAATGTTGTTGGAATTCGGCCGAGCTATTAATACAATTAAATTGATTTAAAATAATTTGAATGTAAATAGAATAAAAACTGTTTGATTCTCAATACCAGTTGCAGTTAGAGTTACATTTAAAGTATGTATATATCATCTCAAAAAATAAAATATCTTAAATTAAAATATATGTTTCGCATTAAGAAATCTGTGTATGCTAAATACCTTATTTAGTTAATAAATTATTGAAACTAAAATCACACAAAAGACAAAATTTGTGCATTTAATTAGTCCTTGATTGAGATCGTTTTCCTTATAAAGTTATTGCGATAGCTTTTGAAAATATTTATAATGACATGTGCTTTTATTGTATCTTTCAACATATAATTACGGATTGAATAGTTAGATTAAAAGATGACACCAATATAAGCGATCTTAATTTAGTCTACCGCCGTTCCTAAATTTTCGCTTGCCATTCGTTGTCTTGGCATAATAATTGTCTATATCTGCTAAAGACACAGCTCTGTTTAGTGTCTCTGTGAAGAGGCGTACATATTTTGTAGCAACACCAAACTTCATCCAGGCTTCACACAATTTTTGCCGTACCGCATAGTTGGAGATAGTTTTTTTAGTCGACAAAAAATAGGTTTTTGCTTGGGGCTTCTTCAGGATGTGCTGCAGCGTAAATGTTTAGTTAATTATAGACGTACCAGCTCTAAAGCCTGGTATATGAGGTCCAATCAGACCTGGTAGAATAGGCTTTAGCCTTTCACATACTACAATTAGAAGAACCTTATAAGGCGGTGGTTCGAAGACTGACGAAGTGACAGCTGATGAACACGCAGTATTGCTTCTTTTGAAAAAACGCTGTAACTACTACAGTTATTCATTTGGCACGCCATATAATACATGTCTATCCTTAGAAGGAAATATACAGTTGAGGTATTCAATATTATATATTCAAGAAATTAATATCATGCAATCCCGGTGCAATTGTGGAACAATATGGAATTACGAAATCACACTTATATAATAACAAGCGTTTTTTTTAGCTGAACTGGCTTATACATACCTTCAGCCAATGTATTTAGAGAAACATAGATATTTATGACAACGAGGAATACCATATATCTGTGGTACAACCCGTAACAGCCTAACTCGAGTTAGGACGCAATTGAGTTATTAGCACCATCGTATTCAGCGTATCTAAATTTATTTGCTCTAAATTTTTCACGTTTGTATCTCTTCTAGGAAGGCAATTAATCCTAAAAAACCTAATAGCTTAAGTTATTTTTCTAAATGACTGTTTTGGCATATCTGCCTAAGTCAATTTAGAATTACAACAAATATAAACATTATTTTTTCATCATTGCCTAAATCAACTTAAGTCGTTAATTCAAAAAAATAAAGAAACAATTTTATTTTCCTAACTTGAGTTAAGCTCTTATTCCGAATTACAATTTCGTTTTTTGATAAACATAAATTGAGTTAAGGTCTTTCTCCAAATTTAAAGTTTTTTATTTAATCTGGAATAATAGCCTAACTCAACTTGAACTTTTTGACTTTCTTTCGTTCAACAATTCATAAGACTTAGGCTCTTTTTCGATAATATCTTTTGACTGAGAGAATAAACAACTATTTTTTGTTAACAACTAAGTAAAGAAATTCGTTTCCTTGGAATCTGTAGCAAAGTTTTCCAAAAAACACCTTCTCCTGATTTTCAGTGAAGATTCAAAACTTTAAACTCCTGTACTGAAAATATTGAAAAACAGACTTAGGCTGTTATGGGTTGTGACCACAGATATATTTACAACAATTAGGAATATCACATATAACATATGATCGTTTCTAGTTATTATAAATGGAATGCTAAAATGAGTATGCCTTCGTATGTTGCTGGCTGATATATTAATATATAAATGAAACCGTTGGCATAAGATTTTTGCTGATTTAAGTTATAACTATAAATATTAATTCCTGAGGCTAAAACCCACTCTCGGCAAATGGTCGGATTCGGATACTGTTTATGGGGATGAATTATTAACATTTAAAAACAATTTAACAAATTGCAGGGGAAACACATTTTTAAGGGTATGCCTTAAATCTGTAAAATATCATTGCTTTTTAAATAAATACGAAAGGCCTGATGTTACCTTTGAAACGGTGAGTAAATAGAATACATTCAATTCATTTTTTCATGACTATTCATTCGTCTGATGGAATTCAGATTCAAAATCAGCATGTAATGTAACGTTTATTGTATTATATTAACTAAAATATGATTATCAGTATTATTCTATAATAACATTTGCTGTGTATTGTTTGTTGTGATAGGTTTTTCTAATTTCTCTTGCATTCCAAACAACATATTCCTAAAGGTATGAAATTAAATAGAACTAATTGACAACAATTCGGATCTTATATTTCGATTATTAAGAATTTAATCAATATTCAGTTGTCAGTAATCGTAAGGTATATGAAGAAATAACAGTTGAGGAAATAATAATAAGTACGCATGATAATAAGTTTATTTCACAAACATCATTCATAAACGGACCCAAATTGCTTACACTCTCCTCTTATGGCATGTAGATTATCCACTACATACTCTCATGCATGTTCACATATGTATGGAGAAAATATATGTTGTTGCGGTTTAAAACATGTGGCATGTTGCTGTTGCACGTACAGTACATGCGAGTGTTAAAACGACAAATGAGCTACAAAAGACAGAACTGGTTTTTCTCTGCTAGTCCATATTCGTTCTTGGCAAGCTTCAAAAGAGTATATTCTAAAGAAGTTTTTTTCTTTATGTTCACTTCATTTGACTTTATATGACTGCAGATGGCATATCCTTTGTTTACAAAACGCTCTGTTCGTGCTAGTGGTACTGGAGTAAATTTTTTTCCTTCTTCTTTTTATTTTTGGCAGTGACTTGCATTTTTCTAT
The DNA here is from genome assembly GCA_019455685.1 of Philornis downsi. Classification (NCBI taxonomy): domain Eukaryota; kingdom Metazoa; phylum Arthropoda; class Insecta; order Diptera; family Muscidae; genus Philornis; species Philornis downsi. The sequence goes on from JAHXMU010000061.1 coordinate 1,491,256, forward strand.
TAGCTAAAATTCGTTTTAATGTGAAATCATATTTGTGGGGCAATTGAAATTGACTTTCGTAGGTATTGGCAATTGAATTTTCCGCACCGACACATACGTATGAGTGATATTAATGTCGACATAGAGTGGAATATTAATCATACGTCGCAGTGGTACATTTTACAACCTCACCATAATTACGGGCGTATGCTGAGCAGTTGAAGTAGCGGGAAAAGAGATATGTATTGATGGTAGCAGTGAAGTATCCGTGAAGTATCCATAGATGATGGTGTATTAGAGTGATCTTATGGCATTTTCCTTTTGATTTTTAATTACGATAGAGAACATTTTGTACATATAATAATAATCGTATATATTTACCCAACACAGAATTTTAAAGAAGTGCCTAATTTTATTGTTGCTTTGAACATTTTACAACTACATTTGGTAAACAACAACATACTGGGTGGTAGCAGGTGCTTATGGAAAACATTTAGGAAAAATTTTTGTATTTCTTAAAGTCGAAGAACCAGAAATCATTCAAAAGTATTCACAAATATTTGAACGTGAAAATGTTTTGTATTTCCTAAAATCGAAGGACCAAAAAACATTCAAAAGTATTTACAAATATTTACACATTATGTTATCAAAACTCGTTATTTGAGTACAGAGTTCACATATCGTGTTTCACAGAACAACAATATATGTTCAAAATTGTTGAGTTGCTATCAATAGTTTATTTATCATTTAACATAATGCTCAAAAATACTGAAAAATCTAAAAGAATAGATTTTTTTTAATCTCAAAAATATGTTTTGTAAGTCAGATTTGATACAAGTTTTACTAAAGTAGTACTTGAATCTACTTCTAATATCCCCCAACAAATTAGCAGAGTTTTCCAAATTCAATCTCCCCTCTGTAGTTTCTAATTAGCGGTAGTCTAGATCTTTTTCTTTTTCGAATATAAATTTATAATTATAAAATTATACAAAACTACAAATTTACAAACTCTGGTAAAATTTATCAACTAATTATCCCCCACCTGATAACTTTCATACCAATGACCGATTCAACCCATATGTTCTTAGTTTAATATTTTTCAAACGGTTGCTCTAAATTCTATCAAACTAGGCAAACATCACGCTGTTGATAAACTTAGCTTCGGAGAATAGCATTCTTGTTCCAAGCCCGTAGATTGTTGTAAATTAAATTTTAGTCAACTGCTTTACCTTGTAATGTTTGGTAAAATGTAAAAATAATTGAGAAAATAACCACGTCCTTTGTGCTATCCTTCACACAAACTACCTTGCTTAACTCATATATTCCTGAATTCCTGGCATTCACTCAATCTCAGTAAAATTTAACAAGCGTTCGATTTATAATAAACTTGTTGTGCGAATGGAAATGGTCATCCACTTTAGGTTACCTTATATGCAAACGAAAAAACAAAACGATGATTTCTCTATAACTACTAAGCAAAAGTCAAATTTTATTTAATTCAATTCGCAAGAACTTATCGATTTACTACGTCCTTTGCACCACTCCTACACCAACGCAAAAAGAAGCATTGAATGAAGGTATAAGTAAGTCAGTAAGTCCATCTAACTGTAGTTTATCTACTAGTTGTCCACTTCCTCCCATAAATTACTTAGACTTCAAGAAATCTTTAAAAATATGAAAAGTTTTTATAACACGTCTATAGCGGAACTTACTCCGACTACAGGAAGCATTGCATATTACAATACAACGGCAGCAATCATAACTAATTCATGTTATAAATAGAAGTCTTATTTTCTTATTTAAAAACTTAGGGATTTTTCTTAAATACTTGTTGGAGGTGCATAAAACAAATTTTCACAGCAAACATATTCTTTAAATTTTAAATAGTCTATTACGAATATATTCTCAAATTCCATAACCAAACCAAAAAAAAAAAAAATAGTAAAACTTGCTTTGAAAATTATATTCTTATCCCCATTATATTAATTTCTAAGTTTTCCCATGTCCTCTATTTCTCTTTAACAAAGTGTAGTGATTTCCTCACGATAGCTCCATAAGCCCGTTTATGTGTCTCCTTCCTTAACAGCTTCCTTTATTTCAGAAATTCTGTCAAACAACAACAAACTTCATACATTATGTAGACATGAAAACGAGTAAATATGTATGTGTAAATTGTAAATAAGGGGCTATTTACCAAAATTGCCCAAAATGACTATGACAAATATTTGCCAAAGTAACAAAGTAAATGTGCAAAATACATCCTAAATAATAACATTTCATTCTGCAATCCTTTGGGGACTAATTTTGCAGGAGTGAGAAGTGGATGCTACAGAAAAAATTTCTGAGAAAATGAAACTGATTACTAATGTACTTTTGTTTTGGGGGGCTAATATATTAAGCGTAAGAAAGAAGAGAACCCAGTGAGTATTTTGGAGACTGCAATAAGCGGATTAAAGTAAATTGTGAACGGTTGTTGTTCGAACGGCATAAGCATTAAGCAAATATTGGATTAGGATCAAAAGATTCATGTTTCTAAATCACGCCAAAAGGCTGCTACTCATCTTCTAACAGAGTAATTGATTTAATACAACTTTAGTCTAAAGGGCCACATTTGAGTTTTGGAGATAAGGAAATATAAGCACCATTTCTGTATTGTGAGATTAGTTGAATGAAATCGGAAAGTTGAGTTTCTGGATATTAATCTGGTTGTGAAATTTTCACTGGAGCTCCACCATAACCTGTCTGGCTATATGTGCAGTTGTTCTATCTTGCTGGAAGAAAATTTTGTTGAAAAGAATACGTTTCCAGCGCTGATTGGGTAAAACATCTTTAAATAAAGTTCCACATTAACAGCTGACAATCAACAGTAGCAAGATTTGTGCGCCACCCTGTGGATTTATGGACTATGAGATTGTTTTTTTGTTTTTTTCTTTTTTTCTTAGAACACACGACTAACAATACAAATGTCAATAGTTTTTTTATGCGTCAGTCAACTCAATGTTTTGATAAACAACTCGAATGTAGAGTAATTGACGATTCCTCTTAAAACTGACGTTCGAGATTGTTACGGAATAGCGATTCCCTGTTCAGTGATTTTAAAGATATAATACAAAAAATCTAACCAAATATGAGACGCATTCCCATAATTGCTAGAAAATTCCTTTCCAAATTTCTTCTCCCCATTTTCTCTAGAAATTTTTTAATCCATTTGCAACAACTGGAAACATTTACCAGGGACACAATACAATATGAACATACTCGTATACTGATTGCCGCAAAAATCTATATTAGTTTCAGCATACCTACTGATAGGCCCATTTACTACTCTGCTAAAAGCACGGGAGAAGTGGATCTGTTAGATTCAGGAGGCGTAAGGAGGGTCGGAAATATCTCATAGTCGTAGACGAAGGCAAGCTAAATTTGAAATGAGGAATAATAGGGGCTGTAGGGAAAGGCTTACCGTATGAGGACTGAACCCGCTCTACAATAACGAGAAATTGTTAGAATTTTTTCAAATATTTCACCATTCGTCCTTTAATAAAAATCGCCTCAAGAAAAATTAGAATGTCAGTTTCTTTTTAACAATTTTACCATTTATCCTTTAATTACAGTGAAAATATATACATAATCTGTAATCTACCATCCTATACTACTTTGATAAATATACCATCATGACGTCCAATGATCATTTTTCAACCTCACATTCCCTCTGGAATAAGAATACAAATTTGAATATTGGTATCTTGAAGAGGACATTTCTGACAATTACCTGACTGTTAGTCGGTATATCGTCTAGATTATGGATCGCAATATATTTTGTTAACGTGTTTTGAATTTCAAATGAAATATTGCAATTTTAATAGAGGTTTTTTGGATTGTAAATGTAACTTTTGCCGCGAGCACTAACTACCTGCCAACGATCTTTCGTAAATGCATTGCTAAAGCCTAATTAAATAAAATTTTCTTTCCCAAATATATATTTCAAAATTCTTTTGCCGAAACTAAATGTTATGCCCCAATTTTTAAAATCTCCATAGAAATATAAATCGAATTAATGTTTTCGCACTGTCGTAATCGAAACAGCGAGCAAAATACATTCCTGGCGGATTCTCCTGACTTAAAAATGTCGTCATACGGGGGGCAGCGTATGATTAACAGTAATTTGGTCAACTAAAAGTTGTATCAATCATACCACCTACCTATAATCGACATGTTTACATTTCCATACAGCTTAAGCAACATGAACTCATTGTCAAGTTAGGAGACACGAGGAAAAATACACATAAAATTCTGTGCCAGCATATTAATCGTTCTTTGGGTGCTAACGATTTTTAAATCTATTTAAGTAGCAGGAAATTAAAAATTCTGTAATAAAATTAAAATTGTCATGCAATTCTAAGTACCTAAAAAATCTATGCAAAAAAACACGCTTTCTAAAATTTTTCTATTTTTCTCAATAAAATATTTGTAAAAAAATTTTGAATTATGCAACTGCATACAAGCATTATTATTCAGCTATAAGCGGTTGGCAGCAAATTTATGGAGTTGTATGATTTCTTCTTACTTCATAACACATCCCATCAATTAGTAGTGCCCACTACTGATTAATTAATAACTTTGAAGTCTTTCAACACAATTCCCAAAATTCTTGAAAAATTTATTAGGTAGGTTACTCCACAGCCTGCTAATACATAAAACGTAAGACGAGCAAATGACACTTAATGTTTTGTACTCAACTAAATGAATATGGCCACATGTATTGTGGTTAAGCAAAAGAGGTGAAGCATTTTTAACATCAAGTTTCTGTAACTTTTACTTACACATCACCTTAAACTGCGCTCTTAAATTAAGCTATTCGTGTAAGGGATTTGCTTGTTGTTCTTCCTCCAATGATTTAAATGCATTTGGAGTTTGCATTTCACGATTCATATTTTTGATTTTCTTTTTTGGTTATTGTTGTGAAAGGCGAAAATCATTTTCCACTTTCCTCTTGTTCACTATTTCTCGTAATCGCGTAAGGTTGCCCCTAGTTTTGACAGGACGTAGTGTCTGTTTCGTTTCCCGAGATCAGAAAATTTATATTTCTTTACTTCGCTTTTAATTAAGAAAATTTTTTTTATTTTAGTACAAATACAAAATTTAAATACTTGGTTTGTTGCACTTGTCCTGTTTCTTCAGTCGATTTATTATAGGCTTCGGTTTCGTAGTGAGGGCTTAATCTCCGATACGGTAAGTTCCTAGAAATTTTTGAACAAAAATTAGCTTTATCGAGTTAAATTCATGTCCTTCTTCCGATTTTTGTTCAGGACATGAAACAGCAATGGCTACCCACTTATACTAACATTCTCCAAACGACAAAAAACAAATCTTCCTAATCCTTTTTTCATATTTTCTTTAAGAGATTTTTGCGCAAATTATTCTTAATGAAAATCTTGAGATACTTTGAGATTTCCAGGCATACTATGAGTATGAATTACATAACTGAAAGAAGACTATATAAAAATAATAACACTTTCGAACACTTCTAACCAAAGTTTTAGAATTTTGGAGGATGGTGATGGGAAAATTTAAAATTTGTTGATACAAATCAATTTAACATATGAATTGTAGAATATTTAATAAATAAACCTCAGAAAAATCTGCTAAAAACAAACACAAGTGACTCAGATAAAAATAAATATATTGCTGTTACGTTACGTTACGTTCGATGAAATGGCATCTTCTCATATTTTGTAATTTCTCACACAATTGCATGTTTATATCCAATAGAAAGTATTTACGATTCACTAACAACTGTCATGGTCAGTTTGTGAGATGGTATTGCCTGTCTTCCAAATCGACCAACTACTCAAAACGTCCTTTGGTACAACGAAATGACCGCAACTTAAACAAAGGGACATAGTTGTATCCTTTATGTTCACGACAGTCGGCTGTACTAACGCCTCTGGCATGGTCGGTTACGCCGTTTTTATTACGCTGTTCCCTGTTTTTTATAATTTCATGTAATATTTTGACGTGGAGAATGCAGCAGTTTACCTATTCAAGTCGCATTTCCATTATCGACCACTGGCCAAAACTAGTATTATCAAGTGTTATACTAACAAATTTTAGATCATTTCACCACCATATTGTTAATACATTCTAAGAATTTGGACAAAAAAATCTTAAGATTTGTTTTAATTTCATTTCGTTGCAGGCAAACATTCGCACGCACATTCAAATGAAAAATCTCACACATCACTTGAAGGTAAGTCTACAATATTTATTTAACTTATACATATTTTGTATCGGAGAGATACTGCTACTACTGACTATACTCTTTATCCTTCAAATTATCCCACTCAGATTGTTCTACAGCTTCTGCAGATATCTTAATTATATTGCTTTATATTACACCTGTCACATCACTATCATTATCATCATTATCATTATCATTATCCATTATTGAAACATTACCAAACGCTAACCAATCCGTAGTTTATTTGATCCAAATTTTTCTACAGCTCCTATTGAAATGAACTTCCCAAAGTACCTCTTTCAGATAATTGGATCACAATTAAAACATATTCGATCCACTATTTTTAAGATCAACTTAGGGCGAGCAAAGCCAATGCAACTGAGATATGCTTTAATTGAGTCAGACATGTGAAAAAGGGGGAAAAGGATTATCAAGACAAGAAAACAAAAAAATGTCAAAGTTAACAAAAATTGCATGTTATAATTTTGCACAATCATTTCTAATGTTCAATGAACCAATAACATTACATTTGCTTCCTTAGGCAATTATAGCCTTTTTCAAAACAATTTTGATCAACAGAATGATTTCGCTTTCTGACACTATCCAAAAAAATTTACCTCCAACCATACTTGAGAATACACAGCTCTTTCCAAAATGGTCACGTAGAAAAACGTTTCACAGATCCTTGAATATCAATTATTTGAAAGCATCAAGGACTGAGACATAGCGACAGCCTACCTTGCTTTTGTAGATTTGTTAGGAAAGCTGCAGCCAAGTGTTACTCACGTACGCCATACAGCTTTCATAGGCTTCGGCAAGGAGTCAGCAAACGGGGACACAATCAGGTTTTTTTGTTCCGAAGAATAAACAGCCTGTTCACTTGAGATATTGCCTGAGCTTTGACAAACATAACTTTGGAGTGATAGATGAAATCATTTGCTTCCGCTCGTCCGTCAGTAAAACCAAGGGTGAAGTCCACAATGGGAGTCTCGCCGTGAAGGACCCTCCCTCGGGGTGCGGCACTGGGCATATTATAATGCGATTGCCAATGCCCCCTTGAGATAGCTAAATAAAACTTGGACTATCTAGGAAAAGGGTCTGTCAATTTAAGTGCTACCGCAATTGTCAGCCTTAATTCCAGCCAGAAGAATCTAAATTTATTATGCTTGTATAGAGGCGGAGGTGAGGCCTATCTTAGCACTTCTGCTACTCTGTTGGTCTGTAATACCCGGTTGCAATGCAACTCCACATTCGATCACAAAGTTTGTACCAGCGATTTTGGTATCAACTACAAGCCGCGTGATGCCCCCACTAGAGGTTCTGCACCAAATGGTTAGGCGGGAACTCAGTACCGGAACCTCCTGATCCCTACGCTACTGGCCAAACTCACCTATTATAGCTGCGTAGTAAAGCAAAAGCAAAGCTACTACCAAATTTTGATTCATACACCATACTGAAGTTAGCAAAAAGGTGTTACTTACAAATAGATGCTAATATGGATTTATGGGTTTTATTTGTTCCTCAACAAATAAAAATCTAACTTTGACAGAGTGTAAAAATAAGTCATGAAATTATCGAAAATGTCGTCTGTTTCTCATTCAATAAACTACGAATTTATAGCTTTTACAATCCACAATATATATTATGTATGTGTGTTTACTTTTCCTTTTCTTTCCAGATCTCGACATGCCACGCTTTGCTGAACCAGTGGCCAATGTTACAGTTTCCCTAGGAAGAGATGCCCTCCTGGCGTGTGTGGTAGAAAATCTTAAAAATTACAAGGTAAATAGGCTGCTTTCCTGCAGCACTCAAAACCACCAATTATGTATTCCATATAGACCACAATATCAATTATCTGCCACTGACGTTTATCTGATAGTAAAATGCAAGGAAAATCTTGAATAATTGAATGACTTTATCGAAAATTAACCACTTTTCAAATGGAAACCAAATAGAAAACATAGAAACCTCTAAAACTCTATGATTAGTTGAAGTTGAGACGACGACAACTTAGCTCTCAACGATAACTATTGATTGATTGGCGTTCATTGCTTCTATAATGAGAAAAGCAGGGGAAAAAATGACATAAAAACCATAAAAGGTTTTCATCATCATCATCAACAGGGCTCTATGAACATTTATGTCTTTGCAATATTAATTATTCATTACAACCAATGAAATGTGGTATGATTTTAAGGACGAAGGACCACGGAAGGGAGATGTAGAGAAAATCGTGTAGTTTTAGTAATTGCAGCGAATCCAAGTGGAATAATGACGTGTGAGAAGAAAGAATGCAATGTATGAATATACGAACGTATTTGTGTTTTAACAGTTATATGTACGAGTATGCAAGGAGATTGGATACAGTAACTGTTAAACGTGCGAAATTCATATATCTTTGGGGAAATAAATTATAAATTGAAGTTTATATGCAAACAAACAACTTTTCAGGGTGGTCGCCTACGGAATTATAAATTACATTACAAACGTTCAAATAATTGTAAACTGTATATTCGTAAAGGAAAACTACTGAAAACATGGACTGTTGATGAACACTAAACGTTTATCGTCTATAGAAATTTCATCCTCTCATGTGTACGCCCTTTAACTTACTTGATGATAATTGATATTGAAAATGTGCGGTTAAACGTATCGCAACATTTCATTGAACAGAAGTTTTCAACAGCGTGGTGAAGGCGGTTTCAGTTTTGCACACTTATATATTGACGGATTTTTCTGTACTGTTATGAATTTTAAAAACTTTAAAATAAATTGTAGTCAATATCGCATTCACATGAAGACTGCTTTGGCGCATTATAATCTATGCCCTGTTGAGGAGGCTTAGAAACGGCTCTATTTTATATTACACTCTGTGAAATGAAATTGTTGGTATGACAGATAAGGAGAAACATCATAAACAATGTATTTTAGAAAGCTAATGTATGTTGATAGGAAATAGTGATAAACAAACGCAAATTAAATATGTTTATTTTTGTGCCACGTATTTATTAATTTTATATTTCTGTCAATCTACGACTCAGTATGATTTTTTTGCATACCCTTTGGGAATCAATTTGCTTGTACATAATAAATATGCTTTTGGAAAATTCCTTAATTTCTGTAAAATATATACAGAACTTGAAATCCTTGTCAGCAAAAGCTGTGAATTAGCACACAGGAAAAGATAATGATTATAACTACTGAACTTAATTACTAATACTTGCTTGCTAAATTAGCAAGCTTTTAATGCAACTGAAGCAGTGGCTCAAAGGCGAAAAAACGACGCTCAATATTCCCTTGGCTTCAACTCATAAGGAACCCAAATTCTTTGCTTTTGAATCAATCGTAACGCATGCAATTCCTTGAAAATCGCTTGGCGGTTAACTCCTAATACTGAAGCAAGCGTTTGACACAGATACCCATCAAGCAATGTCATCAATTCAATGTCTTCGAGGATTTTTTGTCTTCGTTCATGACCGCTCGTCAACATCAAAAACATCATCTTTAAAGCGACGGAACCAATCTCGTCACGTTGTTTCACTTAAAGCAGCATTTCCGTAAATGTTTTAAAGCTCTCGATGTACTTCAGCCACCAATTTCTTCGATTGAAAGAAGAAAATCAATACTTCCGGCGTATTATGATTATTTGGCACAAAATCACACATATTCACATAACATAAAGAATATGACGTCAAAAGAAAATCACTATTGTTTCGGGGCGGTATGTGCACCATATGCGTAAGCAGGGCTCATGACGTTTAGGTTATGGCAGAATCGACTAGCACTTATAGCTGGCGCCATCTATCATCAAACAACGGGAACTTAGTTGCGTCCCTAAATATTGAATTGAATACAACTAAATAAAATTTGAATTCAAGAAAAAGGGTTAAATGAAATAATTAGTATGAAAAGCACCGGACAGGATGTATTTATTAAATTAGTTCGCATTTTATCAAATATCATTGTTCAATGCAAATGACAAAGAATTAAGTTACTACAGCTTACAAATTAGAGAATGCTGGGTAAAACTAAATTCATCAATTTTTATGGGAGGCAACCGGATTGGCATGGTACAGCAATTCCTTATCATACTTAGAATCAAATATACCAAAGGCATGATGTGTACCAAGTGCAGCTGAATTCAATTCAACTTCTTACAATATGAGAAGATAAAAAAATATAAATTAAATCAGTCACTTATGTGGGAAGTTCTAGAAAAATTACGGAAATTACTTTCCAGAATTATCCCTGATACTCTAAGAACAAATTTTCGATGCTACCATCTACAAATTACAAGAAATATAGGAAAAATATTGAATTTCAGAAAATCTGTTAATTTTTATACATGGTGCCGGAAGGCGCATGACAATACGACACATTTCCATTCTCTGATAATAATTTGCAAATCGTTGATACGCTCCAATTGCTGTTGAGTTCAATGCAGAAGAATGGATTTTTTTGAACGAAGGAACATACATATTTTAATAAATCGGTCATTTCTATGGGGGGCATTCGAAAGGCAGGGCAGGTAAATTTTTACGAAGAACTACAAAGCAAGCTGTTGGTAGCAATTCAAATTCCAGTTACTGCAGTCTATATGTTAGAGATTGTGGGAATAAACCCAAGTTTTGGCGAATTTGTCAATTTATGTAGGGAGTACCAGAAGAAACTGTAGCAATACGTTTGTGTTATTTAACACTATCTTAGCAAACTTTTAACGTGTACCTAACTTAACTGAATTTAGTGCGATTAAAATCGGGCATTTGTAAGGGAGGTGTCAGAACGGACATGATTAATTATCAATTATTCCAAATTAATATCGATCAATTTATATAGAAAGTATTAAAAACGGAGTCGATGTAGCCATTTACAATGCCATTCATAAAATACTAGGCTATGCCAAGTTTTAGTTCATAAATCTTTACGATAGTTACCATGTCTACCGGCCAGCTAGACTGGCGGACATCGCTCAATTGATTTAAAAAAATATGAAAAATATTTTGTCAATGGATATTTGGTCCTTTAAAAGCTTCCTTCTGGCTGTTGCAATTTTGGCTATGAAATGATATGTATTTCATTAGCAAGTTAGTTTTCATTACTTACCTACTAAAAAAATTTACATTTATATCTAATTAGCTCATATTCTACTAATAAATTAACTAAGTTTTAATCATAACCTGGACCAAACTTTAAGTGCAATTTTCTATATTATTCAATGTAAGCTAGTAAAATTCAAAATGAAGGACATTCTTCCTCACTGAATAAGTATTGTTTAATTTTGAACTTGAATCCAAGTGTCAGACTCTTCTCTCCATTTTTCCATCGACATTAGAACGGACTGTAGAACTAGCTAAAATCGGTATAGGCTATAGGCAGAAAAAAACAAAAGCAAATTCCCTTGCATCCCATGAATAAGTTATGGCAGTGCTCCACTTACATTCAGTGAACTTACATTCATTTCAATTTTAGGCTCCCTCAAAGAGAACTGCAAATTAACAACGATTCCAAACATCACAGTTTGAGAAAAATTTATTAGACTTTTCGATTGCATTATTGAAAATGCTTCTTACTAAGCATTCAATAGCATTTGCAAAGAGTGGAGAGCAAATATCTTTGATTTCATACAATAATAGTGAACCATTTCTAACCAAGATCATTCCATTCGAGTTGAGAAATTATCTATTTAACTAATTTTCGATTATAGTTTCAATTACTCTACAAAAAGCATCATTATAGCCACAGTATAATTTTGTACAAACTATAAAATTCTACCATAGAAGCTATTGGTAAATGGGAATTGAAATGGCTCACGTTTCCACAGTCTGTTTGTGCGCACTCTCTGTATTTTCATCATCAAATCATCCTTAATCATTCACTACAAACGTTCATACATTATCAAATTGGATAACATGTCAATTTATAATAGAACTGTGCAATGGTAAGGAATAATTATCACACAAATCGTTACCAATGCCAATAGCGATGGAAATTGGTAAAGTAAATTGCATTTGGTTGGGAATATGAAGTACAACTCAACTACTAAATTTGCCATCACCATGTTCGTCATGTTTAAAAAGATTTGTCAAATTTAGCTTGAAAATTATCCTGTGATGTAATATCAATTGCTGTTAATGGCAAATTTTTATATTTGTGGGTGTTAGCATTTCAAATGTGTAATTTGAGCTGTAAAGTGATGTAGCTGAAATGATTGGAATCAAATATGGGGATAGTAAAGGGAACTCTACAAAATGTATACAGCAAAATTTGAACTGGTAGTGAATACATTAGCAAAGCACTTAGAAATTAGTGAAGTCAATTACATTAACATAAATAAAGTTTCAAGATGTGCATGGATAGCAATGCTAAAGCGTATGTTGCATCTAACACTAATGGATATAATGGAAATAGTTCTTGTTGCTAAAGGATGTAAAAGACGTGTGGTCGTACATGGGATGGGAGGTGATAAACTGTTAGCCATTATTGGGTAATTGATAAATTCGTTGTTTTGGCAAATATCATACCTGTATTTTGTATGAAATTTTGAACTAAATGCTATTTACCTAACAATTTCACATCTATCTTTACAAGGTTGCTTGGGTTCGCGTTGACACCCAGACGATTCTATCAATTCATCACAATGTTATCATACAAAACAATCGCATCAGTTTAACCTATAATGATCATCGTTCTTGGTATCTTCACATAAAAGAGGTAGAAGAAAATGATCGTGGTTGGTACATGTGTCAAGTGAATACAGATCCAATGCGTTCGAGGAAGGGATACCTACAAGTTGTGGGTAAGTCATATGGACACTATCGGTGGAAAGTTAACTGGCTGAGCAATGAGCAATTTTAAATTTCTTTTGTAAGCAGTAATTTATGAATTGACGACAGGAATTACTTTTCTTTTTTAGTGCCTCCCATGATTGTAGAAGGAATGACCAGTCATGATGTGGTAGCACGAGAAGGCTTGAATGTTACGCTCACCTGCAAAGCTCGAGGATATCCTGAGCCCTACGTAATGTGGCGTCGAGAGGATGGCGAAGAAATGCTGATAGGTGGAGAGCATGGTAAGAGCATTATTAAGCAATTGGTATTAAATTAAATGAAATTCTGAACAAACATAAATACGGAGAAAACATTGTTTCCTAAAACAAAAAGATTTGTGTACATATTCGAACGTACTGTGTAGACCATTATGGTTTTTTTAAACTAAAAATCTATTCTTATTTTCATTGAAATATTCTGGAATTCTACAATTCCTCCAGAAAACCAAATATATTTTTTGATTACAGACTTTGTCGAATTGTCCTTTATATACATACATATATATATGTAGAAAAGAAAGAATATTTGTTATGGAATTCCAGATTAGTTCAATGAAAATATTAACACAATTTTGGTTTAAAAAACACCATAATGGTGTAGACAGTACGTTCGAAAGTAGTAAAACATCATAAATTTAAAGACCGTTAAATCGATAACTCTGCTTCGATTACCCTATTACCAACAACAGGAGTATTTCCCACTGTGCAGAGGTTTTAGTTTCTTTATATTTTTCTAATTGGGCATTCAGAAACACATTCAAAAAAAGAGGCACGGAAAAGTTCATACATTGGTCACTCAGCGTAATAAGGTACAGTATTTGTTTTCCAAATATTGGTTGATTTTTCGGTGACCGGAGCTGTTTAACCAACAAATTTCATAATAAGCCATATACAAGGTAATCGCTGGTTAGATATCAAGATTCAATATAATTCTCTTATTAATCACAAAATTATCCTATGTTGTATTAGGCTGTAATTGGCGTAGCTCCGCCCATACTACTCATAAACTGTTGAAGTTATGAATATGGTATTTTTCACGTTCAAAAAGGACGTTTCGTAAGGACCTGTTGCTTTCTATATCGACAGCGCATGTATAAATTGATACCACTAATACTTCATAAGATATAGCCGGTTAAATCGTTATGTTATTTCCTAATATATGATTTCGCGATTGATAAAAACATCGATTAAAAACTTTTACCATTTTAAAGGATTATTGAAAGGGGCGTAGCACCGCCCAATTAGAAATATTCGTTTCTATCTCAAGAGCATATGTACCAAATATCATCTTCATACTCTTATTCAGTTCGTGAGACACGTTTGCTCTAAATGTTAATGAATATGGACGGTATCACATCCATTTCTGGTACCCTAAGGAATTGAAATGCAGACTATTTTCACTCGATGAAGTAAGTTTGCTGAAAGCTAATGTTTTCAATGGCAAAACTGAATCAAGGAAAAAATATATGTATTAAATTAGTTAATTTGCATTGGAACAACTAAGTTTATCATGCTGATTCTTTCACATTTTACTAAACTTTATAATGTAATGTAATGTCAATTGAAGTTACTGCCGTCCACGAATTACAGTTTACAGGAGAAAACTTGAATTGTGATAAAACAGTTAATTTGTATGGGAGATATTAGAATGAGCGCGACAATTTGCATTGGAGCAACCGAGTTTATCACGCGGATTTTTTAGCTTTTACTAAACTACTTCTGTTAAAGTTACTGCAGTCCTACTTAACTGAAAACATGAATCTAAATTTTAATAAAATAGTAAATTTTTATGGTAGATTCCAGAATGAGACTGGCCATGAAGTCCAATTTCATTATTAAAACCTTATTTGCCAAATGCATGATTTATGCAAAATTTGACTGAATTAAGAGTAAATATTTAAAAAATAAACTGCTGAGAATGTAAGCGTTAAATCAGCCATCTGTTTTTCCAAGCATGCACAAAAATCCAGATTACTGCAAGCTACTAATTTGCGACCACAGAAAACTAATATTATTTTAAAAAATTAACCAATTTTGTATGAAAGTAGCCGAAAGAATGTGGCAAATCAGCCCATTTTTCCCCATTTTTATCTTCCGCTAAGGCTTATCGTATTTTATCAAAGGCTTATGATTTGCCCAATGTAATCAACTTTAATGTAGCTGAATAAAAGATATAAACCAGATATGAAATATGTGAAATCAGTCATTTGTACGGACGGTAATAGAACGGGTACGATTACTTGGTTGATTTTTTAAAATTTTACGAAGCATAATGAAACAATGTAGAAAGACAAAAATTTGGATTGTTGCGATATATAAATTAGGAGCAACAGAGCTGAAAATTAAGTATTGAAAATCGGTCAATTTGTATGAGAGGTACAGGAGCCTCCTGGCAAAATATTATTCTGTACGTAGTTTTAACAAAATAAATAAAGATTTAGCACAGTTATCGTGATTACCAGTCACATAGCTAGCCAGGCATACAGACATTGCTCAATTGACTTTAAAAAAAAATGCCAAATTTGGACAAGAAAAACCCAGCAATTTAAGAGCTTTAAGAGCTTTCTGTTGTTAAAATGTAGCGGTATCAAAAGACGAATACCTTCATTCCTTCAGATGAAATTATAAATACTAAACCGTAACCGAAACGGAACAGAACAGAACTTTCGCAAAGGTCCTTGAAAGTCACAACCTACATAAAACAGGATCTTATTCTCCGGGAAAATGAAGATGAATTACATATTTGACTTTTTACCAATGTTAATGCATTCTATTTTACATAGATCTTTGTTATGACTCGATCAATCCAACTCACACCATTTCTTTTCATCCAAGTGTATATTTTATTTATTTATGACATTAAATAGTAATGCATTTTTCCATTCCCAATACAATCTTTATAGCCATTGACTACATACCCAATATTTAATACTGTTACTTTCTCCCTCCAGTCGAATATACACTATTATAAAGTTCATACCCTTAATGACACTAAAATTTCTCCCTACCATAACACAAATTACCTTAATATCACTTTAATTTGTCAGTCGATAAACTTTAATACGATTTTTAATATCTACTTCCCTGCCACCCCGTCAAAAAAAGATACCTTATCATCACTTTTGAGGGCAAACATTCAGCTACTTCACCCTCTTTCTTCTCTGTTTCTATAACATTTCATTTCAGTGAATGTGGTCGATGGTGAACATTTGCATATAACCAAAGTGAGTCGCCTGCACATGGCTGCCTATTTGTGTGTCGCATCGAATGGAGTTCCACCGTCCATTAGCAAACGGGTCAATTTACGAGTTCAATGTAAGTAATCAAAATATAACCATCGAATAGATAGTGATTTTTATTTTATGGTTTTGCGATTTCTCTGTGAATTGAATGAAAATTAACAAGAAATTTTTTTTAAATGGAATAATATTTGAAATAGGGTTATTGCTGCACTTACATACAAATATACTATATTTTAAAATTTTGGGTACGAATTCTTAGAATATGTTTTATTAAAATCATTTATTTAGCACATACTGGAAATATCATGGTAGAAATGATAAAAAAAACCCCACTTTCCCAACCACATTTCTAAGTTGAACTCCTTGTTCAATTCACTGCAATTGTCTTCCTGCATCCTTCTATCTTCTGCCAAAGCGGCAGTTGTTTGACCCGCCCAGAGTTGTGGATCATTCTTGAGCAAAATTTCAGCATTGTAAAATGCAATCTCGGATGTCAACAAGGAACTGCTGAGTGGAACTAAAAAATAGTTTTTATTTATTTCTGATTCGAGTAAAATCATTCAGAATTCATACAAAAAAAGTGAAACGATTTCACAAATGCTCAATTCAAAAAAAAAAAAAAAAATTCAAAATATTTAACTTCTTGTGAACATTTCTGAGATATTCGCTAATCCAAAAAACAAAGAATTTTCATCTTTTGCAATCTGGTCGCCATGATTTTTTTTATCTAAGTTGCACTCCTTGTTTAATTCACTGCAGTTGTCTTCCTGCATCCTTCTACATATCTTCTGCCAATACGGCAATTGTTTTGTGGTTAAACTCAATGTTTTACTCAACACTCTAATACTATTTTGTTTATGTTATTCTGGCAATGTATGCAAAATGGTCTGGCACTAATATTTTCCAGCTCTCTCTAATTTTTACTGAAACCACCACCATCGTATTTCGTGCAGTACAAATAGTATTTTGTTACCGTTTGTTAAAACTGTTTATAGAAATCGATATCATTTGAGATTAAGCACGAATCTTGTTCTCTACATATAATATCAGTGTTTGTTTTCAGACAAAATTTAAAACCTAAATAGTAAGCAAACAAATTTTTAATTTTTTTCTATAATAATGTTGAAAATGTCACAAAAAAATGTGACACAAATTTGGTTCATGTGGCAGAAAAAATATTGAAATGACAAAAAAACATCAGTTATCTTTCACGCTGTTCAGTTCAAAATCAAATATTTGCAAATACGAATGCATTCAAGCAGGGTTCTACCATTTCCTTTATTATGTGGTCTAATAAATAGGTAATGACCAACAGTAGTTAAGCTTAAAAATAAACACAAATTTCTTAACTAAACTAAACATTGGGATAAAACATTGATTATGTTGCACTGTTCCTATAGACGGAATAAAAAATTAATAGACAAACCTATTATAAAGGATTACGCCCTAAAAATACCATACATTAAACATAATAATATTTAAATTTTTAAGCGACACACAGTTTGACGCTTGGCTATGTTTTAGCAGGGATCAAAAATTTCACTTCTGATATTTCGTTATTGATATATTGTAAGTTGTTCTTATCTTCCGACTTAGGCACTATATTTCTTACAGAATTTTTAACATAAATTAGTTATCTGGTTCAGATGGTGCCCTTCAGGCAACTAAAGTTGGAAAATAACAGCCTAGGTATTGCCAACAGTTTCGGAATTATAACAGTCCCTTATAAGGGCTCTTAAATATTATAAGAACTTTGAAAACTACAAATTTTTTCAGATTTAGTTAATATATTTCTTACAAATTTTCAACATTAGTTAGTTATTTGATTCAAATGGGGTCCTGAAGGCAAAGTGAAGACATATGATTAGAAAGGTACAGATGTGTGAGTAGATATAGGTATTGTCCAACAGACGTAGTCTAGTCTAGGTATTGCTCAACAGATTTCAAAATTATGTCAGTCCCTTGTAAAGGCTCATATATGTATATTATAAGAACTTTGAAAATTACACATTTTTCTAGATTTAGTAATATATTTCTTATAGAATTTTTACCATAAATTAGTTATGTGGTTAAGATGGTTAAGAGATGAAGTGAAGATGAAAAATATCAGTCTAGGTATTTACCAACAGTGTAAGAATTATAACAGTCTCTTATAAGGGCTCATAAATATCATAAGAACTTTGAAAATTACACATTTTTCCTCATAAATGTTATAAGAACTTTAACAATTACACATTTTTCCAGATTTATTTAATTGTTAACCTTAGTTGGTTATTTCGTTCTAATGGAGTCCTGCAGGCAAAGTGAAGTTATATGATATAGAAAATAGTGCCCAAAAGCGTTCAAAATTACGACAGTTCCTTATGAAAGCTCATAAATATTAGAAAAATTTAAAAATGACACATTTTTCCAGAGAAAGCTCAGCCCAGGCACAATCAAATGACCCAATACTGTCCACTTGAGACGCGCGTGATTTACTGTATCGTCAATAATCTATAGACACAGCTCTAAAAGACGAGGCTGGTTAAAAACGCCCTCTTCTCGCATATACCACATATCGAATATGTCTGTTTTTCCAGTTAACATTTTTAGTTTTCGGCACTTTTCAATAACCACACCAGTAACCATTTAAAGAATTATATCAATTAGGATAGTTTTTTATACTATACATAATTTTAGAAGACAAATTCTGTATGTACTACTTACATTAGCAAGTTTTTGTTTTAATTCGCCGATTATGATCAACTGAAAGCTTAATCCGCCTGTAGTTGTGGATCATTTTTGAGCAAAATTTCAGCATTTTAGAAGGCAATCTCAGATGTCCACGAGAGACCGCTGAATGAAACTAAAAATAGATTTTATTTATTTCTGATTTGAGTAAAATCATTCAGAATTCATACAAAAAAGTAAAACGATTTCATAAATGCTCAATTCAAAAAAAAAATTCCAAAATAATTAACTTTTTGTGAACATTTCTGAGATATTCGCAAATCCGAAAAACAAAGCATTTTCTTCTTTTGCAATCTGGGCGCCATGATTTTTTTGTATCTGCCTGGTAATTACTAAGGTTTTAGTTTTGATTTAGATTGAGAAATGAAACTATATCTTTCTTTCGGGTTCTCTAATCAAAATATCAATTTCATCACGTTTTGATGGAAAAAAACGAGTCAAAATAAGCTTTTAGTTTATTTTTAGATAAGAAACAGACAAATATCTGAAGCGAATGGATATTTCAATTACGATTTAGGAAAAAATTTATATTTTATTAAGTACATTTACAATAACAAAAGCGAACTTTCATAAAAGATCCTGATGTCATACCATTCGATGACGTATTCGAGCATTTCAAGTGACGGTGTAATATATATTGGCTTCCAATTCCTTAATCGCAGCTGGCGTTTTCATGTAGATCTTGAACTTTATATAGTTCCGAAGGAAAAAGTCTAAATATATGATGATCTAACGTGTCAATTCTCCATTTGAAAAGAATACTATTTATTGTCGACCGAATAGCTCACGTAATAATTCCACAAGTTTACGGACTGTATGGAAAACAGCCTATTTAGTTGAGACTAAGGCTTTCTACAAAGAAATAGCAATATTAAACAAAAATACTATGGCTGTTAGGTTGCTCGATATGTCATAAACTCCCTACTAGAAGAGTAGCTCTAAATTAGCCGTCCTGTAGAAAATGTAATATCAGTTCACAGCATATGCTGTTTTAGTCAAATATGTCATTTTTTTAGAAACCGATTGTATAGTTTTAGGTAGTGGTGAAATCCATTTTTCGATCCGATTTGCCCAAATTCAGATATACTATGTTAACTTCTTAAAATTAATAAATTCGATGTTTAAAACCCTCTGTAAGTACAGACCTTAATCAAGAAGTATATATTCTTAAGTACAGAATTAAATTTAAAATTTAAATTTTAACAAAATATGCGTAATCATATTTCAGCGCTATATTTTGCACAAAAACCTGCAAAAAATTAAATATTTGGCAAAAAAAAAACAGAAAATTTAGTTAGATTAACATTAAAAAATAGTTACTTAGTATTTATTTGTTAAAAATAGCGTAAACAGGCTTCTTGGAAAATGCTCGTTTTCAATAATCTTAAAATAAATAGAATGAGTTAACACCTCTTTTGGTCTATTGTCAACTTTTCATTCAAAAACAAGTAGCAGATCACTTCTCGAAATTATTGGGGATCAAATACCAATTTAATACCTGGCGAAAACTGACGAGACTATGTATCATAACATCCTTGTAGTCCCACGAAGTTTATTTGCCACTTTTAAATATTTTTCATGCTATAAATAACTCTCGCACACATATAATACTATTTTCCTATATATCCTTTGATATCATTATTGACAAAAACTTTTTTTCTATTTGATTTTCTTACCGTTTCCTAACTAGTGGCATACGGCTGTTTACCAAATGTTTTCTCTGCTTTACTATTCGAGGAAAATGAAATTCAATGCAAAGCAAAAAACTCTTAATTGTTGTTCAAATGGTTTCACTACGAGGTCTCTGTTGGTTTTGGAAATTGAAATGTAAACTAAATTTTTTGTGTAGAACGAAACGAATGACGAAAGCAAAAATTTTTCAATTAAAAGTCGTTTGTATTCAATTTTCGCTAGTTTTTATTAGTTTGAACATGACTTCTTCTTTATAAATGAATAAATTGATTGGTCTTTTATTAAATTAATTTTTTTTCTCGTCCATTTGCAGTTCCTCCTATGCTGTCGATACCCAACCAATTGGAAGGAGCATATGTTGGTCAAGATGTAACGTTGGAATGTCATACTGAAGCATATCCAGCATCTATAAACTACTGGACTACAGAGAGAGGCGATATGATAATATCAGGTAAGTTGTTTGTGTCATAAAGTTTCTGAAAAGCACACACGCTGGAATCTAAACTACTACATTGATGATCAGTATCTGCTAACCAACGGGCAATTGTAATTTTCGTTTACTCACTAAAAGTGCAAGTTTAGCAATAAAATCAACAGGAAGATGTGAGGAAAGTTTTGTACCGTGCAAAGTAATGAAGGAGCATCACATTACAAATAGTAAGCTATGAATACAAATATTCATGCAGTGGAAATTCGGTTCTACTAGGCGTCATTTTATAAATATTTATTATTCATTTTATAAATATTTATTATTCATTCAAAATTTGTTGTATCGATTTGAAGTATCGATAAGTAAGGCTTCTTCTAGAATAGTATACTTATGCCCACGCAGAATCTAGTCGTCAAAATATTTGTGAAATGAATTTTGCAGAAAAAAGCTTAGTTTTGCTGGTTGATCCTTCATTTCTTTTTCTTCTCTTCTATGTACTGAAATCGGTTGCCTCGAATTGTTTTATATTTTGGAATGGGAAAAAAGTGAGAAGGAGACACATGAAGTGAATACGATGGTTTGTCGATAATATTTGTTGAGGTTTTGGAAACAAAATTATTCACAATGACAGCCTTGTGGTGTGTGATCGTGATGCAAAATCCTTGATGTTTCTTTTCACAAATCTGACCACGTTCGACATATTCTCTCTCTCCCCAATGCCGCATAATGCCCAAGTAATATTGCTTATTTGCCATCTTAGAAAACAATCAGCATTATTTTGATTTTTGATCGAATTTGACATTGCTTTTTTCGATTTCGGTCCAATTGAAAGGAGCAATTCCAAAGTTTGGTAACTGCTTTACATGTCAAACCTCGTGATTCCATGTCTCATCGCCAATAATAATATGTTTTATGAATGTATAGTTGGATTTCTCATTTTGGCATGTCTAAAGCGATTTTTACGCGATTGAGTTTTTTTTTTTTTTTTTGTAGAAAATTCATATCTTTCGGAACTGGTTGAACGGCAACACGTTTTATACCCAAATAGTAGAGTAAAATGGTACGATTTAAATCGTGAGATGTAGGGAGTTCAGTAGCACAAAACCGGTCGAGTTATAGCGGAAGATGCAGTGGAAAGTGCATCGATTTATGCATGCTAACTTCAGTTATAGATGTTGGTAGTCAATCAAAGCAATGCA
>JAHXMU010000061.1:1513601-1578717 GCA_019455685.1 Philornis downsi
CATGCTAACTTCAGTTATAGATGTTGGTAGTCAATCAAAGCAATGCAAGTCTTCCACTATATCTCGACCGATTTTGAGTGATATAGCGTATGTTTCTGATAAGGCCAATAGCGATATTTTTGCCGATTCAGCCCACGAAGTTTCATTTGCAATAGAAAATTTGAGACAAATTCTTTGCTTGAGTACTGCAAACAAACTAAATGACAAATCCACTCAAAATCGCCATAGAGGGCGGATGTGCAATGCAAATCTGAAAATCAATGCAAATCTTCCGCCAAATATCAACCAGTTTTGAATGATATATAACATATATAACACTGAAATATTTCTGATAAGGTAAATAGCGATATTTTTGACGATTTAGCCCACGAAGCTTCATTTGCAATACAAAATTTGAGACAAATTCTTTGCTTGAGCACTGCAAACAAACTAAATGACAAATCTCACTCAAAACCGCCATTGAGAGGAGATGTGCCAACATAGTTACAAAAGGGTTTTTAATAATCTCTTTAAGCAGGCTTTAACAGGCCGATACTTTCTGACACGCCCACAACAAAATTCTATGTTTTTGACTAAAATGGATAATATTGATATCATAACAATTTTATTGATAATATTTGATTGAATTTGACGTACATTTACATTTGAATGAACTGCACATTTGGCACTTTCAGCTCAGCAAAATTCAGTATTTATATCTTGAAAATTTAGTCCACGCTCTGGCGTCGCGTATAGCATATTTAAATTCTTACCTCTTTCGAATCTGCCAAGTTACAACAGATTTGTAGATGCCAAATCAGTCTATTTTGCAATATCGGAATGGGTCATGTAAACTATAATACAACACAGAGAAACGAACATTAAAGAAAATAATATTTTAATTAATAATATTTTAATATTTTATACAAAATGACTAAAATTAATTGTGTTTAGCGTTCTTATAGATGTTTCCATTATTTGCAAAAAAATGTCAATATTTATATAAGGTGCGCAACTAAATTCAGTTTTTTTTTTTTTTTTTTTTTTAACGCAACTTTATTATGAAAATATGTTTACAAGTGATTCAATGAATATAATGCTCGTAGCTAGCTACTGCTTTTTCCCATGTTTCTGGCAAAGCTCAAATTCCGTCATAGTAAAACTGTTCATCTTTTGAGGCTATCCACGAATCTAGTCATTCCTTGATGTGGTCACATGAGTGGAATTGCTTGTCAGCCAGACCTTATGCCATCGAACGAAACAAGTGATAATCGAACTAATAACCTCTAATACTGAAGTAAGTTTCACCTGCGTTTGACACCAATCCGCATCTAGCAATGCCGTCAATTCAGTGTCTTTGAAGGTTTTTCGTCTTCCTGCACGTAAACGGTTGTCAACGACAAAATCAACCTCTATGAAGTAACGGAACCAATATCGACACGTTGTTTCAGTTAAAGTAGCAACTCCGTAAACGTTTTGAAGTTCTCAATGAGCTTTAGCTGGCATTTTCTTCGATTTAAAGAAGAAAATCAATGCTTCCCTCATACGACGATTATTTGGCACAAAATCATACATATTCACACAGCCAGAAGAATATGACGTTAAAAGAAAATCACAAATCCGTCGAGGAGATATGTTTACCATATGCTTAAGCTCGGCTTACGACGTTTAGATTATGACGGGATCGACTAGCACTTACTGCTGGCGTCATCTATTGGCAAACAGCGGGAACTTAGTTGCGTACCTGATAATTATACAACGTCTCGATTTATATCAAAAACATATTAAAAATTACTGTTGAATTCCTCTCTTTTTTTTTTTTTTTTTGCTTCTGGGGGTACAATTTTTATTGTACCGAAAAGTAAAGCAAAGTCGAAAAATGCTTTTAAGTTTTCTGACAAGTAGTAGAACCCTTCCTTTGTGTACCTTTACTAAAAACGTTATTCTTTAACATAATCAAATAGCACAAAAACGAAGTCACCAAACAGTAAAATATTTATGCATCTAAACATAGAATATAACACATTTTATGCTAAATTCATGCCTCCCGGCTTGAGCAATTCGACATCTATCGAACTTTTAATAAACACATGAGCGGACGGGTAGGCCTTCGTGCTTAGATCGATATAGATTTTTAAATCGGGCCACCTTTAGGGAGGCCTATACGATCGTTACTAGTTCATATGCTAGTTACTAGATAATAAACGGGACGACAATATAAAATAGTCCATCTATTATTAGAGGCATACAAATTTATTTTTCAAAATGTATTCCTGGCTTTCCTCTGAGTTCAGTTTAAATCTGTGTAGAATAAATTGCCCACTTTATTTTATATTCTGCTATCTTTGTTAATAAGTACAAACAATGTTCGTATTTCTAATAAACTAAAGTAGTTTCTTCATAAAAAGTCATAAACTATGGAAATTTCGTATACTCAAAATTTTTGTCATACGAAAATTTTTCGTGAGCTGACCTAATATACATTTATGACCTTCGAACTATTATAAATATTCACAAATAAACAAAAAAAAAACTAAAACTACAATACATCATATATTAGTTTCATGTTTCACATATCATTGAATGTCACAATGATATAAAAATAAGCATAATATATGACATCGCATGTGCATGCAACATCTGCCACAGCAGCAATTCCTGCGACATGATGGTTACAGTTGTTTGGTAAAAGGAAAAGTTTTCTTCAAGCACTCTTTCCACAAAGTTTTCCTAATTTTTTGAAAGTTTTCTGAAATAAACAAAACACGAACGTTTGGATTATTCAGCAAGCTGACACTATCCTGTATAAAATATTTTGTGTTATTTTTTTCTGAATATTATACTACACATTAGGGTGGCACTTGGTCCCCAATTACTGCCTGAAACAAAACAAAAACTTACATAGATTTGTTTTCTTTATCAAAACATAATGAAATGTATATTTTAAATCGAAAACTCGAAAAAAATATAATTACATGAATTTAGTTTTCTTAGTCTTATCGTAACCTGAGGAAGTTATATTTTTTGACAAAGAAAAGACCCAGCAAAAGTATATACATAGTTCCATGAGGTTCAATTTCTCTATATAAATAAGAACTGAAACCAGACGTAGTTCCATTCCTTGATAGACAAAAAGGACTGGCTCCAAACTGTCAAACGTATAAATGATATTTCCAAATTTACACTACCAGTACTGTCAACTTAATTAAATATTTTGAATCGAAGTTTTCCAAATCAATTCAAACTTGTTGACAAACATTTCCTAACTGAGCTGGAATCAAAAACGTTTATAGTTTCGTTTCAGAAGTATGAAACTGAATCAAGTTTATTTTTAGTTGAGTTTCGGATGCTGGAATCAAAATCAAATATTACAACGAAATGGATTATTGAAATTGGAATCAAAGTTGCGCATAACTTTAATTTTGATACTTAAATCAAATACAGTTAAAAAATCTTTTTTAGCTGTAATCAATTTTGGTGGGTCTTTATTTTAGAGAGATAATGAAAGTCTTGAACTAATTTTTACTACATCTTCGCCAAACGGATTGAAGGCACATATTTGAGCCCAGCACGAATGGCATTTTTGGGTACTAGACAGCTTCTGCTCGATATTGTTTGGCTTTACCTCACTTCATTTACTTTTTTATATATAAACACGACGTGCTTTTTTTGCCCTCTATTGATAAGAGGTTAGAAAAAATTTGTGTATGAGCACTGTAGTTGATTCCAAAAAAATCTTAAATACAGCCAATCGTTCTCGAATACCTCTATAGAGAAATTTATTCAATCAGGATGACAATGCCAAAATAAGGAAATATTGAGATATTAGAAAACTCTGTCGTAAGCTGAGAGTCTAATCTCAAATGTGACTCCATGTTTGGTGGCTTCCAGCCGACTGTGACAAGATGATGTTGATCACATAGTGCCAAAAATTATTCCAAAATCATTGAAACAAAAAATTTCTAAAATACAAATATGTTTATACTTTAGGAACGAAGTGTCTGCGGCAAAATAATGAAATTATACACCACCAACGGAGGCTTATACTGTATGATAATGAAAAACTAAAAATTTTCTAAAAAAAAATCGATAAACAAAAAATTACCAAACATACCACAAGTAAGGCGTCTTAGTTTTCACGATTGCTCTCTCATTAACAATAATCCTCTACAAATGTTATATGTCGGAGGTTACAAGAAAAATTCATAGACTTAATAAATTTTTTCTTGTAGGGTGCTGAATGCTTTTCACGAAAATCCTTCGAATTTAGTTGGTGTCATGTCAACACGCAAATATAAGCATATTTTTACTCTATTCCTTCATTTCCCCCCAAGCTTTGGCATAAGAAGAACGCAGCAAGTAAGGCAAACAGATCCCTTTTAATGACTTATTGTTTTTCTTTATATATTACAAACAGAAAAAAAAAACGAATGCAGAAAATAGGAGGTTAAGATCTCAAAACGACGAGGGATATACTTAGCTTACGTGCCCTATTCCACCCATGAAGTTTTTCTTTTTTGCCACGGAATAAAGTTAAAGAAATTGACGTAGTGAATAAGGTCAGCTATCGTTAATACATTCATACATTAGCTAAAAGAAGATGGAGGACATTTACTTAATACATGCCATAAAAAAGATATATAATTCGTTTTTATAGGCCCACACATATGCATAAACATAATATGCAGGTATTTGTAAGCATGAGTAGAAGTAAGCGTTTGTTGGTGGATGTATTGGTGTGCATTAAAGACCTTTTTCCGTTTCCGTTTTTTCGTGTGACTAATGTTTCTTTGTAACTTCCTCTTTTTGTGCCTTTTTGTTTGTTTGTTTGCTCACTCTCATTCATATATGAAATGAGTTTTTAATTCATTTATATGTTCGACTATGAAGCGTGTTCCTTGTTTTTATGTCCTTCTTTCCTTTCATTATCGAACAAACAATGCTTTATTGTTGTTTGAATTGTTGTTGGTACACTGGTGTCTCCGACATGTTTTCTTATAAATTTCCCTTCACTTTTATTATTAATGATGGCCTAAACGTAAAAAGCGAACAAACATACACAAGCAAATAAAGCAGTCAACGTATGGTAACAACGTTGGGATACATATAGGAGAGGGTATAAAACACATTTAATATAAATCACGTCAATATTTTTTGTTTCAATAAAACATACAATATTTTTTTTATTTTTTA
Organism: Philornis downsi; assembly: GCA_019455685.1. NCBI lineage: Eukaryota > Metazoa > Arthropoda > Insecta > Diptera > Muscidae > Philornis > Philornis downsi. Next base: position 1,518,774 of record JAHXMU010000061.1, read on the forward strand.
ATTTATGTTTATCATAGCAACAACCAAATGCATAGAGATGTGTACATATCTGCTAATTGGTCGATTCGTTTTATTGTTTTTAACCCCATCAAAGTTCGTTTCGGGACATCGCCGATCGGTTGGAACCGGTGACTTCATATCCGACCTTCCCGTCTTTAAACGAAGAAATTCAAACGAAAAAATTATAAAGATTTCGTACATTCGGATAGAATTCTATCAACGAATTATTATATAGACGTCCTTAAAGATCCCCTGTCATGCAGTTTAAAAAGTAAATTTAAATAAAACACACATGAAGCTACGATTTCAGTGAAACTTTTACTTCATTACAATGCTTGGGCCTTGCCATTATGTATGAAATATAATGTCATTTAAATAACCGCCTCTGGATTCTTTGCAACAATAGTTCTTTTTAAATCGTTTTTGAACAACTTTACGCATATTTCGGGCGGTGTCTCGATAACTTGACAAATGTTGGTTTTGCTCCAAATGCTCCAAAGTCTAGGTATTATCCACATAAACACGGAAACTTCTTATGCAATAAAGCCAAAATCGGTCCTCTTGTGTGGCTCACGGTAAACAACAAAAGGCCACTGCCGAATTCACGAAAAAAAGTTTTAAATTGTACTTGCGAAGTACGAGTATATGCGTGACACTTTTGCGGCAAAATCGGTCCTCTCGTGTGAGTCGCGGCAGCATCTTGTTGAAACCACATATCGTAAAGTTTATAATCCTCAATTGCAAGCCAAAAAAAGAAAAATCGGCCCTAGCGCTCAGAATTGAAATTCTGATTATAAGTCACACTTTCAAAAACACAAACGATATTTTGAACAGTGTATACAATGCAATGATGATGATGTGGACAGGACACATCTGTAAAGCTTCCAGTCTCTTCAAATTTATTTATAATCTTGCTAATTCCTTGCACAGTAGGTGGACTAGAACGACCATAATCACTCCATAATGCATGGAAAGTGCCCACATTGGAATCACCACTTCTATAGTAACTTTTAACTACTTTCACGCGTTTTTCAATTACTAAACGATCCATACACATAAATGGCAAACCTTACACTAAATAAATAATATTTCAGACGACAGGTCCGGCGGTTTCAAAATCACAAAATGGATAATCCTATACATATTGCATAAAATTATTGCTACCTGACTCATTGAGTCACCAGCGTCCAAACAAAACGGTAACAGACAGAAATACCAAAATTTACCTTAAGAAATTTCTTGGAAGAAATTTATCCTAAACTTGGTACTTTTATGGGGTAAAAATGGTGAAAAAAATTGCGAAAATTGTTATGCGTATTCCTCTTATGGAGGGTAGAATATATTTGTATTTGTACATCTAAGGAGAAAAACAGGAAAGACGGTCAATGAAAATAGTTCCAGTATCGCGTAAAGTAAGAAAGAAAACAGACAGAGATGTTACAGTTGAACATAACGAACAGCAGAATCAGAAATCGCTACAATAAAAGTGTACATCCTTTTTAAAGGACAGGCTTAAGACAGCAGACGAATAAAAGAAATTCGTACTCTTTGGTGTTAAATCGTCGAAAAGGGGGGGAAAACAATGCCATCGCTTACAACGAACAGTTGAAGATACAGGGTGGGCCATAAGGGTGTTGGCGGTTTAAATATTCAATTAAAAAAAAAAAACTACGAAATACAAAAAAAAATTTATTTGTATTTTTAAAAAGTAGAAACATGGGAATTTTTAAGACTTAAAAATAATGTTGTCCAAATGGCTTCCCTCGGCTGCTTGACACTCTTTGAAGCGAAGTCGCAAATTTTGGAAAACTCGTTGAAATTTTCACCTTAATGGCCATGTGAACAAGCAAAATTGAATATTTAAACCGCCAACACCCTTATGGTCCACCCTGTACATTCATGTAGTTACGTTTATATAAAATCCTAACTGCGTCCAGCAATGTGGAATTTTTCAAAATTGATAATTTTACTATAAAAGAAGGAAAAATGGATCAAGATGGCAATGCTTGATTATAATCAACAATGTAAAGATAAACAGAAAAGTCATGCTGAAAATTGTGGAACAAAACTGGAAGGAAAATGACAAAAAATGAATTCTTAAAATTATCAGCTAACAAAATAGGAAGGAAAAGGAACAAAAATTGTACCGTCGCCTATAGCAAAAGGCTAAAGCTCAAATCGTGATATTCTCGATGAACATTCGTTTACTTGACTGAATTTTTAAAAATTCGATGTTTGAAGTGGTAGAAAAGGGGGACATAAACGCTACTTGCGCCACCAAAAAGAAACAAATTTTAAATTACCTTTGCGATGGATATGCATGACAATTTTACGGCATAAAAAAGAATAAAGCCGGACAAAAATGGTACAATCACATCAAACAAAACGTTTTAAATGAAATCAATAACCATAAAGTGTACTTTCAAAAATACTTGCCGCGTGGAAATGAGACGGAAAGGACATTCGTATTTTTGACATTCGTATTTATAGCTAAACTAAACAAAATTTGTACCGGCTAGAGCAAACGCTTGAAGCATAGATGAGGGCATTACGAATTTCCATTCATCATTTCATTCATTCATTATCGATAGAGCATTATCAGTACGGCTTTAGAAGTGGTAAATCTACAATTGACTGGATATTCGCACTCTGGCAAATTTTGGAGAAGACTAAAGTTTATATGTCTCTGTAGCTTAACACAGATTGACACGAGGTCTTCTGTAAAGATAGACAAGGACTTTTGTGAGATATTTTATACCAAAAAAGGATTTGGACACAATGACAGCCAATTTTGCGACCTCTTCAACATACGGTTGGACATGATTATGAGGAAAGCTGCAGTTAACATGACCGGTATTATATTTAAAAACAGTCATATGCTACAGGTGAACAGCAATTTTATACACATTATTGACAGAAAACTGATAGGTACTACTGCAGTCTTCTCAATCGTTGCAAAGAAATTGGCAAAATGACTCGTAAGACAAATTTCTGTGTCCCACGAAACATTTTACTTTTCAAACTTTAATAACAATTTTTAGTCATCATTTCCTCCACTTTATTGATGTTAACTTTAGTTGAAGAATTTGATGGGCGACCAGAGTGAGAAAAATCTCCAACCACATCTGGATAGCTTTTCTATGCACTACACAGCTCATATGCAGGTACTTTTGGTAAAGCAAATTTAACAAGAGTGATACAAAACAAAATTTGAGACAAATTTTTACTCAATATTTTTACCCATTTTAAAAATAGCAAAACACACGTTATACTAATCGACAAAATCAATCACCGTAAACTTACTAAATGGAAACTTGTGCTCAAATTCCTATTCAGTGCCAGTTAGGAAACAAACAAAAATTTAAAAAAATCCATTTTTAATAATCAACTAGCCGACCCGGCAAACGTTGCTTTACCTTCAAATTTTATTTTTATTGGAATGTTTCATTAGCAGGAGCAGAAATAATTGCTTTTTAATTTGTGGTTTGCATAGGAGGTACCACTCCCCATTGTCCAATCCCGCCCATATTTGCAGCAGCACTTAAGATATGTACACCAAACCGATGTACCAAATTTTGTTCAAATGCCGTAAACAGGAGCAGAAATATTGGATATTTAATTTATGGTTTATATGGGAGGTACCACGCCCCATTGTCCAATTCCGCCCATATTTGCAGTAGCACTTAAGATATGTACACCAAACCTACGCACCAAATTTTGTTCAAATACCGTAAGCAGGAGCAGAAATAATTGATTTTTAATTTTTTGTTTGTATGGGAGGTACCACGCCCCTTTGTCCAATTGGACCGAATTGAAAATCTAAACCATCCCGGGCACCACCCAGACGCATATACAAAAATTTATGCAAAGCGGTCCAGCCGTTCTGGAGTTTTAAGCATCGGAACAAACCACGATTCATTTTTATATATATAAGATTCCCGGTGCTTTCTTGAAAGAATGTACTTTCTACGATCTAAGTCCAACATTTCTGGAAGTTACAAATGTAAGCACAAAATCAGCCTACGCTGAACCATACTATGGAATAAGGAATGATTACAATATGCCTAAATTAAATTTCTTTTGCACCGCAAAGTAGACAAATATCACATGCCAAACTAAACATCACACTGGATATTGCAAAATTTAGCCATTTATTCTATTTAATTGGAAAAATTTTTTGAAAACTTTCTCATTCAATTAACATTAATTCAGGTGGTTCCTCCCATTTCCAACTGTACTTCCTAACAATATGAAAAACACCGCTCACATATTTAAAAGCAAACCCAGTTGAACAACGCAAATTCCACTTATTATAGTTGTTAATACAAATTATAAAATGAAAAGCGCCTGATGATTATATCTATCAATATAAAATTTGCAAATAAGCCCAGGCGCTATCAGTCTATTTGTAATTGTACAAACGCAAATGAAAGAGCTGCATCAAAATGCGTAGATTTTGAGGCCGCGACAATGACAGCCATAGAAAATGTTTCCAAATATGGAAATATTTTACAATTTCAAAAACAGGAGGTTATTCGGTTCATAATCAGTCGTAGTTGCGTGCGTGTCTATGTATGAATATTAAACTACAATAGGAATTTATAATGCCAGAGCATAGCAAAGAGGAGAGGGAATACACTATTAATGCCAAAACATCCTTTCATAACAAAAAATCCAATTGTAACAACAGCAGCTAACAAATTTTGCATTTCATATATAAATGTACATGTCTTTAGAAGCGAAGGATGATCGACAATTTAAGTGAAATCTGTTAGCTTTGTTCCAGTACTTAATAGATTTTATCAAAAAAAATATAGGGACTTGATATTTAAATTGGCGCAACGAACCTAACGCGGGATTTGGGCTCAATCATTCATTTTGTCTTTTATTTATTTTTTTACTTCTACTGAGCATTGCTCTTACAGATTACAAAAATAGGAAAAATTGAATAAAATAACATAACTATAGTTACAAGTATATAACTATACATATTTAAGAAGTCAGTTGCAATAGATTACAACAATAAATTACAAATTTAGTAAAAATCTTCAAAATGAGGTATCAGATAAAAGTCTGAGTACAGCTCGTCTAAATGAAAATCTATTGAGAGTTATATCGACAGTATTGGTCACCAAATTAAATATTTGCAAACATCGAGTAATTGGTTCATTCCCTCCATAATTAGTTTGATGGAATGGAACAGCGAACAAATGAGTTTCTCTTAAAGACCGTGTTGGTATGTGAAAGGGTAGGACGGATAGCAATTCGGGCGAATCATAGTTTGAATTTATAATATCCTTTATAAAAATGATGCCTAGAAGCTTTCTGCGGTTAGAAAGTTCTATAATTCCAAGAATATTGCAACGGCTTTCGTACGGTGGCATGTTATCAAAAGAAAAGTTCTTTCGAAGGGCAAATCTTGTGGAGCGCTTTTGAATTTTCTCAATCCGATTGATACCTACTTCATAAAAAGGACTCCAAACAAAGCTTACGTACTCTAAGTGAGATCTTATCAAAGACCCAAATAAAACAGTAATAGCTTTAAAATTCAAAAACATTTTGGTATTTCTTTTTAAAAACCCAAGTTGTGAATTGGATTTAGAAACTATGTAATTTATATGATCTTTAAAAGTCAGAGCGCTATCAAAATATATACCCAGATCTTTTACGATGCTCACACGCGGAGATGTTTGATCATTTTCATATACGTAGCTGTACACAATTGGTAAGTGCTTACGAGTATAAGTCATAATATTACACTTAGAAAAATTTAAAAATAGATGGTTGCCTTGTTTGCAGTAGTACCCGATTTTGTTGATACATATTAAATATGGTTTGCGATTTTTACAATAGATACAAATATCGCATAAAGAGTTTGCACCAAGTTTTATATTGCAAATATAAAATTACTGAAGACTTGCGGTGGTACGACTTGATCAAAAACTCGCCCATATTAGTGGTACAGTGCATTGAACAGCGATTAATTTGCGAAGATTTGCCTTGTTGCCATCTGCCAAAAAACGTCTTCAACCGAAGATAGCATCGTTTTTGTGAAGGAAATGTAAAATGGTTGGGTACGAAACGCATTATTCCCCGTAGTAGTTAAGAAATACATAAATTTACTCACAAATGACATCGCGTAATAGCCGCTGAAGATATGCTAGAATGAATCAATTATGATCCCCCATTTATAAAATGCACTATTGCTAGTGATGAGATAGAGTTTACGTACTTGACGTATAAACCAGTCAACAAGCTTCTGAATGGCGTCTTCCAATTTAGGTCAAACCGAAATATCAAGCTAATGTTGACTGCTTTCTTTAATTATTGTGGTTTTGTGCTCTAGAAATTCTTGCTATGCAAACGCAAATAAAAAATATTATTTGGGCATTATGTCCCATTTAGGAGAGCAAATTCGTCAAAAAATTTCTGATTAGTGGAAGAAAAACTCATGGATTTTAAATTAATATAACGCACCATCTCACAGGTCTTACAGTGAACGAATTTCTTGTCAAAAACTCAAAAAATATTGGTAAACTACCACCGTATTCATCTGATTTGGCTGTAGCTAACTTTTCCTCTTTCCAAAACTCAAATCACTAACTTCAAGCCACACACTTTCAGTCGACTAAAGACATAAAAGCGAATTCGCGACGAGAACAAAAATCTTTTTAGAAATTGAGTTTGAAAAATGTTTTGATGATTGGATTATTCGTAGGCAAAAGTGTATCATTTCGTATTGAAAATGTATCATTTGGAAGGCGATGCAACAAATGGGACTAAATAATAAATATTTTATGTTCTACTGGCTAATACCCGCTTCTTTAATTAAATTTTCTAGACAAAGATGGGTTCTCCTTTCCCTAAAACTAATGGAAGTTGAGACAGATTTTAATAAAGGTGATAAAAATTTGACCCAATTTTTATCCGAAAAAAATTCGTCAAGTAAAATAATAAACCTACATTTCCTGGTGACACCATATACAGAGAAAAACACACCGAATATTTGAAGTTTGTCAACATTTTATTAAATTTGATATATTTTTGTGATAATACTTTTCAAAATTTTTTAGTGGAGGGAACTTTTTTTGGTACTACTTTTACTTTTACAAATGTTCTGGAACACAGCTATTGGTACTCTCAAATATTCGAAGCATTCAAAATATCTCAAATATACAAACATCGCTTTCTAAATATTCAAAATATGCAACTAATGTTGCCATACCGCTCTCGTAGTTTCAAATTACAATTTAGTCATGTGCGTTTTGACTTCATAGGCAATGTATGGTGCATATCAGCATGTGCATTTATGCATATATTGTACTATTTAACAACATTTACTAAAAATTAATGAATACATGGCATTGAGCCATAATTTTTCTGCCACAATTTTTTCCATTTACTCCAGTTGGCATACTGGCGTATATACTAACACATGTACAACACAATTATTTATATTCATTAATACAAACATATGCATATTAAGGTGGATCATGGAAATAAATTCGTGTATTCACCAATTAATTTACAAAACATTTAATTTCTGGATTAAGTGTGTTTCCAAAAATAACCCTAAAAATCATGTTTTTGGATGAAATTTTCACTAGGATTTGCTTTATTTGTATTTACTTTATCTGTCATATTGAAATAATTAAATATTTATATCAATTTTCAATAACACTTTGTGTGTGATTATTCATTGGAAGATGTAATTTAGTAGATTTGGTACTTGTACTATATGGATTTGGATTATAGGATACTATTTTAACTTTTACGTTAACAACTTTTTGTAACTTCAACCGAAGGAATGAATTTATCTGCCATTTGATATACAAAAGTTTAATACATAGAAAGAAGTTTTTAAAAAACAAGTATATTTTGACCCAATGTTCTTGCATACTTTTTTGGCCGATTGTAAATCTGCTGGAAACTTATTAAAACATGGCACAGATCAATATTTTGTCACATCGTAGACGGTAATTGCAAATGGGCTTTGACAATCTACACTTTCTGATACTTCCCACACAAATTCACCGATCTTCAGAAACTAATTTTTTCCTCTATAGCACCTAATTCATAGGGTTCAGTAATCCAAACTTTTCTCCATTGTAATTCTCTTCAAAATTGTAATTCTCCCATACAAATTGACCGATTTTCCTAAATTAATTTTTTTCTCTGTAATCCAAACTTTTCTCCATTGTACTATTTTGTAATTCTCTTTAAAATTTTAAATGATTTACTGATTGTACAGAACCGGTTATACAGAATTACGTCAAATTTGCCAAATATCATGTTTTTCACAAATTTAGTTCTAAAAATGAGAATGAAGTTCATTGCTTGGCCCTTTCGATACCTCCCTTGGGTCAATATCTTTATAGCTAGTTGCTGAAAACTCATTTAAATTTAGTACACGCTAAACTTTTGCTAAAATATGGTCTGACAGTTAAAATGATCGGCTTTTCAATCCCTCTCTGGTAACCCCCCATACAAATTAGTTTATTTTTTGAAATGCAATCCCTATTCTGCCACTTTTAATTAACAGTCTGTGGCAGACTAAATTTTTGTCCATTAAATTGAATGATAATTTGGTAGAAAATTTAGAAAAATCGATTGGATAACCCCGATGCTTCTGCTACCTCCCAAAACAAATTATTCCATTTAATTTATATATTCCCATATTCACATCTTTCCTTCAAAGCAATAAATTCAGTATAATTTAACAAGCATCAAGTATTTAGAGAACTTACTTCTGGAAATGACAGCAGACGGAATTCCCGCACTGGCTAGTTTAACAAAGAAAACCACCTGTCCCTTTATAATTTGTAAGCGAAAAATTTCAAAACGTTAAAATTTTGCCTCTCTTGCTGTGCTTAATGAAGAATACTTTTTGTTAAGAAAAACTATTCTGGCATGCCTCACCCTTTTACATCGAAGAAATAGTACGTCGACTGAAGATATATGTTAATATGTTTTTTTATATCGGGTCATTCGGAAAGTTCCTTCGGTTAATTCGTTAGTTCAATATATGTCACTTCTCATGACGTAGAGTTCCTTCAAACATTATCATAACTTCCTCCCATCCCTTCTCTAAACTGTTTACTATTGTTTACTTTGTGTTCTCGTTCTAGTCGTGAGTGGTTATAGCGTTCTAAAAAAAGTTTAAAAAGTGGAAAAAAATAAGCGAAAAATACCATTTTAGGCATATTATAATGTATTAGTTCTAAACATGAAAAACGCCTGCTGCAGCCAGCCGATAAATAAAGTCTGTTTATAAAGAAAACGGACCAAATGAAAGAACTTGCCAGAAATGGTGTAAACGATTTTTTATGGGCGACTACTCCGTAACGGACGCTCTCAGATCGGGCCGACTAAAAGAAATTGTTTCCGAAGAGATGAGAGATTTAATTATTGTTAATCCCCGTGCAGCATGTATAGAAATAGCTGAAATAATCAAAAAAATCAGTCTCATTGATTATTTCATCTCAGTCTCGTTGACGGGATCATAAAACAACTGGAATTTGTGAGAAACTTCGATGTGTTAATACCTCAGCCCCTCTACGAAGCCTCGGACTACTTTGCGGACCCTTCAGAAACTGTCAGAGCTTGGCTAAGAAGTTTTACCTCACCCACCGTACACCACAAATCTCGCCCCGTCCGACTATCACCTATTTCACATTCTGAGCTACCACTTGAAGGATCTGAATTTCCATAACGACGGGAAAGTGACAATCGAATTAAACGCTTTTTTTAAGGAAGACCAGGCGAATTTTATGAGAGAGGAATTAAAAAGCTCCCAGAGAGGTGGGAAGAAGTTATTAAAAAAGGAGGAGATTATACCTATATAACATATTAAAATAATTGTTTTCTTGTATATACATTTGTAAATAAATTTCTTTTAAAAAAGAAACGAACTTTCCGAAGAACCCAATATTATAAAATTCCACTTTAGACAGCCTTAAGTTCAACCGACGAAAAAAGCTTCATTTATCATTGGTTGGGTTGGTTCAATAGTTGGACCTTTATGAGAATTTTTTATTAAAGATCTTTGCCCGATTGTTATTCTATGTAAGATATAAACTGGAAAGTTTAGCCACTGCTTTCTTATTTCAGCGCTACACTATAGGCTATTATGAATTTTATGTTAACAACTTTTTGGTGAGGCTACAGAATATTTGTGGACAAATTTTGTAAAATTTCGTAAGTTTGAAAGTCGACAATACTTCTCCAGTCATATCGAATTGAAAACCAGTGGCCAGAATTCTTAAAAATATCAGGAAAATTATAAAAAAAATTAAAAAAAAAAATAATTAAAAAAATTCAAAAAATTACTTTAGAACTGTACTACTTTACTTTACCACTTACTTTGTAAAAGTTCCATAAGACAATGAGAAAATCAAACAAATATAATGGATTTTAGAGCTATGGAATACCTATGCATACACAAAAAGTTAGACTAAAGGACAACATACAAAATTGCACCCAAAAAATTTTAGCTTTCAGCTTTAAATCCAAACACGAAGCATTTGAAAAATCATCATTAGATAATCCAAATTTAACTTTGGCTGGATGATTTGATTTTTTGCCAGGACCGCAACCCACCTTAATATGCATACATGCATTTCTGCCACACACAATATGTGCTTCGCCGAGAAACAAATGAATGTCGAACATGCACATCACACGTTGCATGCCTCTTATTGTAATCCTTTCACATTTTTCGTTCTGCCCGGGTGCCATTACGCTGCATTTGTAACTTGTTACGTACTGAGAAAACGAGAAAAATAATTACGTGCGACAGTTAAATTGTTAAATGGCGTTGTTTTGTATATCAATGATTATATTGTTAGTGTTAAGCATTTTCTGTGCCAGTGACTGTCGCGTATGAGAGAGTTGCCAAATTAGGCTGAGATGCATTTACTTAGTCAAGGACACAAATTAGGAGGGAAATCTTTGGCTACTTTAAGAAGTAAGTCAAGAAATAAATTAATGTTTTTTTTTTAACATTTAATAATATTGTACGAATATTATTCAAGAAGTTTGCCTAAGAGAAAATAATGTTATTTCGTAAAATTTTAGTTTTTCTAACCAGGTCTATTGACCAAAAAGTAGTCATCTGCGTAAAACTGTTTACTGAGTGCCAAGGTAATGAGGCCACAAATGTTAGCAGCAACATCAGCATTCCGAATCTAAAGCAAATAAGTAATAAATCTAAAAAAATTACCACTGTTGATTGTAATGAAAGTTGAAATTTTTGATTTTCTAGACCACTTTATATATTGCGCTCTCTCTCTCTCTCTCTCTCTCTCTGCTGGTCAGATTAATTTATGATTCGTTTCGATGACCTAAAAACTGGGTCCATCTTAAATACTATACGAGTACATTGCAGCTTAAGTAATATGAACATTTTTAATATAAGCACCTCACAAAACGAAAGGCAAGAATTTAGCGTATGATTCCGCTGTTCGATTACTTGAGTAACTAAAAACAAAACAGAAATTTAGTTGCATCCCATCACTAGGATATGGAAGAGGTTCTCATATTCAGCGAGCTTATACGTATTCTAATTTTAGACTCACTCAGGAATTACAAATGTTTTTTTTTCCAGTGTCAGAATTATACTTGTAAAAGAACCTTCTTCTTCATCAACTACTGCATTTCTACTAGATTTTACTAGACTTGTCAATTACACTATCGGCTTTCAACGAAAGAAGGCCGTATCATGATCATAAACACGGCAGTAGCAGTAGCAAAAGTATGTTGTTAGTAAACGAATGAAGTGATCGGTTGTGGCACAATGGTTACAACAGTGTTGCGACCGACCACTTCGTTCGTTTACATTCTTTTGCTATGTCCTATAAAATTTTTGCTAGAAAAATACGCCATGAACCATAATACAGAGTGGTGCACCAATTGCACTACAATAAAAAACTCAAATAAATTAACTGAATCAACATAGAGGGTTATCAATTTGGTGTCTTAAAAACCGCCGGTCTGGCAGGGCAGTCAATTGTTAAATACCTGTCTTTTGAAGTATTATTTGTTTATTGAAAGGTTTGCCATTTACGTTTAACAACCGAAAAACGCTTAAAAATAGTTAAAACTTACTACAAAAGTGGTGATTCAAACATAAGCACTGTTCGAGCAATACAGGGCGATTATGGTCGTCATAATCGATCTACTGTGCAAGGAATTGGTAAGATTATAAAACAAAATTGAAGAGACTGAAAGCGCTACGGATGTAGTCAGGTCTGGACATTATCGCAACGTACGTAGTGCCGAAAATACCGCTTCTGTTATCAAAAGTCTGGGGGATAATCCCAATTTCTATTCAGAGCGATATGGCCGTATGGAAACCGACTTTTTTTGGTCTGCAATGGAAAATTATGAACTGGACGATATGTGATTTCAACAAGACGTTGCCACGAGCCACACAATATGATCAATTTTGGTTTTATTCTATAAGAAATTTCCAGAAAGCGTAATTTCACGTTTTGGCGACGTCAATTGGCCACCAAGATTATGTGATTTGACGCCGTTCGACTTTTTCGTGGGGCTACGCCAATGACCGCGTTAATCCCCAAACTTACCGTCCGAAATGTGCGAACAAGTAGTCGAAAACTATCTCAAAAGGATCCACTGCCAATCCAATCCATACATAACGACAAGCTCTAAGTATTATAATAAAATAAAATTTTCACCAAAATCGTAGATTTATGTTTGCTTTATTTTACTTTAATTTTGGAACCGAAAATGTGTAATCCTGCCTTTCTTTTTTTTATTGTATAGAAAATGTAATTTTACTTTATATAAATAATTGATTTTGAAGCTGATAGACCGTAAATGACTTCCATACTCATTCACGCATATTCAAAACCTGATCAAAAAATTATTCATTGGTGGATCATTTCAATTATTGTCTTAGTAAACTGCTTCCATTCAGTTAAATTCCTTGGTTTCGTTTTGTACACCTCTTATTTGATGTAACCCCATAAAAAAATTGTGAGGCAATCAGGCTAGGTAACCTTAGGGAGCCAGCGGAAACTGAAGTTTCTGGATATTAATTTCATTGAGAATTTTCGTTGAAGCTCCGTAATAATCGGTCTGGCTATGTGTGCAGTTGCTCCATCTTACCGCAACCAAATGCGGCTGTTGAAACGGATATGTCTTCGGCGCAGTTCTGGGTAAAAAAACTCCTCCTTCAACATCTTTAAGTAGCAGTTCTTCTTAAGAGTTATTTTAAAACCGTAGCATGCTTCTGATGCCACCCTTTACTTTGATATTTAAATTTCTTATCGGTTACATATACGAAGTATGTGAATGCCCAAAATTTAATTTTTAATAAAGAGGCTTAAAGGGGGTTTTTACATGCTCTGAATTTTCTGATCATTGGGCCAAGAACAAAAAATTAAAATTTCCTAGGACGATGTTAATGGGCATGGCAATTTTCATATTAGTCCTTTAGTTTCTCACAACATATTTGTTGCTCGTTGCTGTCCATCGTATGTGTACATAAATCAACGATATAATAATTATCGCACCCTATTGCGACTATTTGATCTATTTCAATTCAGATTAGTTACCTCACGATGGAGGATAAATAACGATCAAACGATTATATGTATAAACAGGAATTGAGTCGTATAACTATTCAAACCGTAATAATACAACATCTTGTAAGATGCAATATCACGATACATGACCATATACAAGTCGTTAAAAGGAATTACATTGCATCTCTCTAATAGTTTTGAAAGTCAACAAAAGTGTGAAAAATTTTGCCCCACAGTGGCTAGAAATTTGTCATACATTATTAATTAAAAAAAAAAAAAAATTATCACATTTTCATTTTTGTCTGCTGTATTTGTCATAACATCTCACTTTACAACTAATTAATTTATATTTAATTATATATTCTACTCATCACTAACAATTTTTTTCTACACACTTTAGTAATATTCCTACTAAGTGATGGCAACTCTGCTGGAAATTGTTAATTTATATGATTGTAGGAACAGATGTCTGTATGCGTGCTAAATGATATTTGTTCACGACCATTTAAGCCGCAATTTCATACGTTATTATTACGTAATTAAATGTAATGCAATTCTTTGTTGCTGAAAACAAAAAAACTGACTTGCTTGCATATATAATTACTTGCACAGATGAAGATCAGCATTTAAATATATACTCGTATGTCACATATAGTTACACTTATGTATACTTAAAAATGGTGGCCAAAAGTTTGTATTGTTACTACAGTAAACCGGTTTCGATTTCATTCGAGAAAGAAATTTCTTCAAACTTTCGGTTTTTGGATATTCGACTTAGTCGATTCTTTTCTGTGGTGTATACAAAAAGTTCTATTCAATACATTTTCTTAAAAATGATGGCAATTTTCTTGAAAACAAAAACATATTTAAAAAAAAAAACTGTGCAAAGAAGCTTTAGCAATAGAACTCATTCTTACCAAAAGTTCAGAATTTCAGCGAATCTAAAAATAGAATGCGCGAGAGATCACTGAATGTGAAAAACGCTCCCGTATCACATTCATTATTTGCAGGGGAATTTGTCCTATTCGACCAAGTCCTTATCACGTTTCGTTGATATTTTTGGAACATCTAAACCTATTTAAAATTGTGGGTTTTGACCTTTCGTTCCGTTCTTTCTCCTCTCAAATACTAGCTGTCAAACCATTGACCTTTTGTTCGTCGAAACAGATAATGTGGCTTCGCTTTCACATCAAAAGACACTTTCGCAAACTCTTTTTTTATACTTGAGAAAGCTGCAGTAACATCTAGTTATTTTCATCTAATGACACCAATGACATTAACATACGCATTAGCAAGAGAATTTGTCAGAAATTCACAACCTCATGTAAATTTTGAGCATCAAAATGGATCAAAGGCAACTTTGTAGTTGATAATTTCGTGTCGATCGACCAGTTGCCGACTTACCTGATGTAAAATCATGTTGATAAGATTCAATCAGCTTGAGCAGATTGTAGAAATGTCTTGACAAAAGGCCAAAAAGCCTTTCACAATAAACCTTTGTTTCATGCTATAGCGTGGGCGTGCGATACAATTTGTATATTAAAGGTAAAAACAAAATTAGCGAATGTTACAAAATGTGTGGTCTACAAACAAGTAGTAGTCCTTTGAGAATATACAGCTGAGAATACAATTGTAACATTTGGTACCTGTAACAAAGCTCTGTTTGCAAATTGTGTTCTTAGGGAGCAAGATTGCGGAAAAGGCGATAAAATCCAAAATAACACGATCGTCTATACCATACAGATGTACGTAGTTAGGTTTGCATATAGAGCAGGGGAAAGGCAAATTTTTTCTGTCTTTAATTTTAATTAAGCAATGAGTTACTTGGCAATATAATGTCTGTGGTATGAATCATAAGAAAGAGAGACATAAGCGGCCTTCCAAACCTACATAAAATTTGTTTTTAACCATTTAAATCAATATTAAAATCCTTTGTTTGGTAATAAACGTTCTTTCAATTTCAATTTCGTCTAACTTAATTTGTTCTAAGATGTTTAAGTCAATAGAACGACTTCGACACTATGACTTAAATTTTGTAATTGTTTGTTTTAGAATTTAAATAACTCTAAAGTTGTATTGACGTTTCCCTTTGCTAGTTTTGTTACTTCCGTATATGATCTCAGTGTTATGTAAAATAATCGTAATTTGCATAAAGCTTTAGCCATCGTATGGATGGACTGAATGCAGTATATATTTTAAAGTCAAACACATGCATCTGTATATTCTTTACAGAATATAAATATTCCATGCATTGAGCCTTTTAGCCAAATTAGTTATTATTACAATAGAGCGGGCCAAAAAAAAGTGGGAAATTGCAATCGATGTGTTAAATCGGCTTTTAACAATTTTAATTTTGGTTATATTTGATATATTTTTGTAGCCACAACGGATTAATAGTAATATCTCTACGCATTTTCTATGACCACGAATGTTGCAACTGCCTAGCAAAAATTGGTAAAGGATTTTCTAATAAATATGTAGCGATACTGATTTTTCGGGGGGATTTCGATAACAATATCTATTTAAATTAATTAATATTGTAGGAATTTTGAACAGATGTGTTAAATTTATTATTATATATTATATACTCGTATCAATATTGTCATTCCCTTACACATTTTCCAATATAACATTTCATTAATGTTAAAACTTTTGTAATTCATTTTAATCTAACAATTTGTTTTCAACACTTAGAGAATTCTCCTTCCAACAAATTGTGTACACTTTAACTTTTATTCTAATAAAAATATGCGAATGCAACGACAAAAGCGAAATTTTATTTAGTACTCATCAAAAGTATCAAAAAGTGATAATTGGTTCATAGCAGTTCTCCTGAATAAGAACTGAAATTGTTCTTAGTTATATTATGGAGATTTATTTGAGAATTTTCTCTCAAATAAGGAAAAAATTTGTGCACATTGAAAGTTTGTAAGATTATAATTAATGATACGAACGTCAATTCTGGGCTATTTCAAGGGCAGTCTTTAACAGCCCAAAACCTTGTGCGGAAAACACAGAGCATATGATTAATTACCTCAAATCAATTATGTTTGTTCGACGAAATTTAATTTTTATTGAAAATAGGAACTCTGTGTATGAAGAACTATGGAATTTAATACATAAATATCAAATATCAAATGTTAAACAAGCATACTCATAATATTTGATTTTGCGCAAAAGAGTTTTCCATCTGTCAACTGGAGAGATGAATACATAACGAGATGAATATATACGAATATAGCGATAAAGATTCCGCCAATTTGGCCATAAATACAAAAAAAAAAACCTTCTGTAAAGGAAGTTAAAAAAACAAGCAAACTTGAACATTTTTATCAAAATATCAGTATGCATAACTATACTATTCAAATATTCTTAATTTTAATAAAAACGGGTTTTGAGTTATTTGAAAAAGATGGTTTTCTGAAACTCAGGTTTGGGTCACCTATTAAAAATCCCTTTTTCTCAAACAAATGTACAAACAATGCGGATGGAAAATGTACACATATGGTAAAAATAATAAAAATAAATAAAAATAAGTAAAAATAATAAGTACACTCTACACTTTTTTTAAAGGCTCATAGACAAAAATTTATATAACATAAAAGGAAAAAAAACACTAATTTCTTTTGTTATAACATTAGAAATATAATAAATACTAAAACAATAACAAAA
The DNA here is from genome assembly GCA_019455685.1 of Philornis downsi. Lineage (NCBI taxonomy): Eukaryota > Metazoa > Arthropoda > Insecta > Diptera > Muscidae > Philornis > Philornis downsi. The sequence goes on from JAHXMU010000061.1 coordinate 1,535,996, forward strand.
AAACAAAAATTAAATTCAGTATTTTTCAAAAAGTAAGAAAGTACTCAAAAAAAAACATTGGACAAAATAATAACCACATTTAGTTAAAATAAGCCAAAAGTAAAAAAAATCAAGTTTTTCTGACAAATTCCTTGAGTTTCGTTAAAAGCCGGTATATCAACCTTGATTTTCAATTATTTTGTTGACTCTTTTTGGCATGCTGGCATTAAGCAACCTGCAGGTTTCTACTGGTATTTCACAACAAGTTTTTTAACAAAATTCCATAACTGATCCTTATTTTTAAGAATCTCCTTTACAATTCTTCGTTTCAACTCTCCCCAATGATTTCGATTGGATTTAAGTCCGGAGATTGACTTGGCCAGTCAAGAAGGGCAACATCAATTACTTGGAACCAATCCTTTACCAACTTATAAGTATGCTTCGGATCGTTATCCTGTTGGAATGTCCATCTAAGAGGCATACTTTCCTCAGCATAGTTCAACATCGTATTTTCCAACATATCTTTGTAGTGGAGTCTGGTTATAATGTCGGTAATTCGATGTATCCGACCGACACCATACCACGAGAAACAACCCCAGACCATAACATTGCCGCCCCCGTCCTTGACCGTCTTCTTTGTAAAGTGAACATGGAATTTCTTACTCTTAGGGCGTCGAACATTCCGGGCACAGTCGTTTCCAAATACATTAATTTTTGTTTCATCGCTTCACAAAATGTTTCGCAATTTTTTTCACTGCCTCCTCCGGACCAATTGGAATGACTTCTTGCAAACGCCAATCTAGCCTTAACATGTTTTTGTCTAAGCAAAGGAACTCTTCTGGCTATCTGTCCTGCTAAATATGCCCCTTGCAGTCTACGACGAACAGTTCCCGATGAAATTACATTTCCAATTTCTGCTGAAATCTTGAAGACGCAAACGTGTCCTTCTTCGTGAGTATTACAATACGGATATCTGTTGTTTTTGAATGTTTTTGGGTGTTCCGCTAATTTTATCGGACTTTTTGGGCTTTAAAGCCATTTGTACAAAAACTAGCAACCTATTCACAGTTTTTGCTATAGAACAAAGACTTTGGCGACTTTCTCTTAGTCTTGGAACAATTTTTCTTTCCTCCGGCTGATTTTTTCCTCTTTCATGGCTGATTTTTTTTACTATATGTTTTGTTATAATTAAAGATAAACAACAGTAAAATAACTAACCTTTCCAAAAAGACTACAGCAGACTGCGAAAATATTAAAGAATTGAGCGATGTATTTATTATTTTGACCAAGTACTGAAATCGCACCTGAACTAAACTAACTCACAATGAAAAGAAAGGGGAAACCCCAGTTGTGTTTTTACTTTTAAAGGCATTGCCATATTAAAGTTATTTAAATAAAAGAGAATTGCCATGTTTATTTCCGTTAAAGTAACTAAAATTAAACATAAAGAAAAAATAAGCAGGTGTACATAATTTTTCGAAAATATGTGTACATTTTTATTAAGCTAAAAAATATACGAGTATGTATTATTATCCGGGCAATCAAACTTGCTGCCGCGATCGAAGCTTTTATAAGTACATATTTCAAACAAATATAAGGTACGGATCTATGAGATAAACTGAGGTTTTCTAGAGGAATAAAAAACCGCCACAAAAATATTCGATGCAAGTATTCAAATATTAGAATGAACAAACATTTTTAAAACCAATTATAACACCATCTACAGTATAGTATAGGTATAGATATTGCTGCGATCCGAATAAATTGCAATCTAAAACATATTTCAGAAACTATAATACTAATATTTAAACAAAATAATTATTAAAGTGAAATATATAAAGTATTAATTTGGTATTTACAACAATTTACAATTGGAACTCAGTTACAATAACCATTTAAATGAAACAGTTCTTTTTAACTGGTTTTAGTCTCCCAGATTTCATGTTATAAAATTCAGACGCCGATCTGTATAAGCTATATTTGCGTTACATTTGGAATGGGAACTGCAATGATCATAATTTAATACTATGTAAAGTTTTAATATACATCAATTAACCATATAATTTTATTATATTATACATTTATGTTATAAATACTATTATTTCAGAAATATTATATAAAGTTAGGAAATTTGTAAACTAATGAAATGAGGCAATGTATATGATACTAATTGTCACACTCTAAAGTCAATATTTAAATACCATATTCTTCTAATGTATTTTCGGTTCTATGTATTCGTTCTGATTCTTGATATTTACTACAAAAATTTGGGCAAAATTTTAATAAAAACACCTCAAGTATAGCCCAAGTTTAACGATATCTTGTAAACTTTCATCATCAGAGGAAAAGAAGTATATTTTAAGAAGATTTTTCTTAATTTAATTTTCGTCACCAGAGGAAGAAAAATATATTTTAATAAGATTATTCTTTACATATATAATATATATTCGTATATGTATTTTTTTGCATTAAAATCTAGTTTGATATATTCGAATATTGATTATCAAATATACGGAAATCAAAGTGTTTGATTTCCAAAATTTTTGGAGTGATTTACAGCGACAGTTTTCAAAATTTAAAAACCATATACAGGGAATGATTTCCACATAATATTCTGAGTTTATTCTGTAATAGACCACCACAAACAAAAACAGAAATTCTAGTTCAGTCAACAGTCTTATAAGTAATTTCGCTTTTTGAACGCATCGATCGATGGTGGCATATTGGCGTTGATTCGACATTTCAGAAAACTTTGTATGAAAAACGTTATCAGATTTAAATCACTCGATCTAGAGGCCAATTAATGTCATATCCGCAAGCAATAGCCATACCTTTAAATCGTTTAGGCAGAATGTCCGTTGTGTCATTTATAATATGGCACATAGCACCGTCCTCCTGTAACCACATGTGGTCCATTTCCATATCGTTCAAATTACAGAATGTTAAGCGTTTCCTTTGCTTAAATTATTAGCAAAATTTTATATATTTGACCATTTATGTAAATTTGATAAGTGGTTTTGGCCCTACACTTACACAGCATTAATCAAAATAAAATCTTTTCCGTTGACGAACAAGTGATACAAAGTTGTGTCAGTAGATCGAAATTTTTTAAAACCTATCAGAATTTGCACATGATGGAAATTAGTTTCAAACAATATTATCATCACATATCTTCCAACGATATAAATATTAACAGACAAAATTTATTCATGTGTATTTCATATTAAGTAAAAATTCTATCGCTCTAAAATCACCTTTAATATCGGCCTAGTAAATTTGTACATTAAATAGTTATGTCGTGGCATGACACATTTCTCTGTTCAATCAAAGCTTTGAATTTTGATCCAATGATGACATTTAACCTAATAGTATAAATCAAAAATCTATACGCTTCAATTGCTATGAAGTTGAACACAAAAACCTGGTAACGATTTTCATAGCAATACTACAGATTTGTCACACATCTCACCAGTCACAAAAACCTAACACTTCAATCACCGGTTTAATGTGTCCCGATACTCCTGTTTTCTTTTTTGTCTTTTTTTCAGACACTTCACGTGCGGGTGACAAATATGAAACTGCATCCATCGTTAATGGTTATATGAAACATATGAAGTTAAAAATCCGTAATGTGGGACCAAATGATTTCGGTACCTATCGATGCGTGGCAAAAAATTCATTGGGTGAAACTGATGGCAACATAAAATTGGACGGTAAGTAAAACTCTAGCGATATATGGGAAGTTAAAGGATTTATAAACTTGAAAATGTTTTTAGCAAAATGAAAAGGTACAATAAACATAAACGAAAATAGGTGAAATGTGCCTTGAAATGTAAATAACAGAAAAAGGACTAAAATCAAATGTATTCCACCAAAATAAAATACTGGAAATGTACAGAAAGTTTATACCCATTAAATGAGAATTTGGGTTTTTTGCTACGCTCTTCAATGGACATTAATTAAAAACACAATTTTGTTGCCTTTTCATTCTGTCGAAATTGTTCTGTTTTTTGTGTTTACTTTCCTCCTCTTGTAATTGATTTCAGCTTTCCTTTGATTTTCTAACATTTTCTTATGCCTTCTTTTGGTGTCTTTCTAGAAATGCCCGCACCAACAACGGCAATTTTGTCTGAGATGGCCATGTTGAACAGAAGCTTTGGTAAGCCTCATAGTCACGTTTAATAACGACAAAAACTAAAGCTTTCACTTTTGCTATATCATTTAGTATTTGCTTATTTACTAGTATTTTTGGGCACTTTCTATTTAAATTGATTTAATTTTTAGTTACGATAATTAAAGAAAACAATGACAAATTAAATTTTATTTTATTTCTTGACTTTAGTTTAAGAACTGAAGTTATTTATTTTCAAATTATGTATAGAAATCTGTTCGTAAAATTAAACTTTTTGGATGGCTCGTAAAGCTCAAATACCCGTTTGAGGGAGATATAATTAAAACTCAATTCGTAAATTATAATGTAATGAAATGTACTGTGTATTAATGCGTCTACGAAGTTTCACCAGAGGCTTTGTCTGGTACCGGAGGTGATAGGGATACACACGGGCAGATCTCGGGTTCGTGCCCTGTCATCTGTATCTTGTTGATCTCTCGGGGGGTACGGACAGGCATGGGGTCGTCCCTATGTCTATATTTCATGGTTGCCGTTCACCGTCGCCGAACGGAAGGGGTTTGGAGTTTTCCCCGCCTCCCACCGGTGAGGATACTGCATCCTTGCAATGTAGTATCGACCGTTCCATCTGCCTGGGGTCTCCGTGCCTGCAGGTATGTAAAAATGTCCAGTCTGTATCTCTTGCCACAGGGCGACCAATTCCGTGAAGTATGGTTTATAAATCACGATTTGGTAGTAGCTTAGCCATGTGCTTTGCTGCGCAGCTCCAACCGGTGAGTTTGGCCGGTAGCGTGGGGATCAGGAGGCCCCGGGACCGAGTTCTCGCCTGATCATTTGGTGTTGGACCCCTAGTGGGAGCATCACGCGGGTTGTGGTTGATACCAAAATCGCTGGTAGAGACTTTGTGCTCGAATGTGGAGTTGCATTGCAACCGGGTGCTACAGACCCGTAGAGTAGCAGAGTTGGTAAGATAGGCCTCACCTCCGCCAATGGGGATTATGTTCCATACTAGCATAATCAATTCGGTATCTCCTGGCTGCGAAGAAAGGGCTGCCAATATGTGTTAATAGCACAATTGTCAGCCCCTTTTCCTAGATAGCCCAAGTTTTTAATTGGCTATTCCAGGGGGGCGTCGGCAATCGCACTGTAATATGCCCAGTGTGTCGCACACCGTAGGTAAGGCCTTCACGGCGAGACTCACGTTAAACCCTCGTGGATTTCTGTGTATTAATGCGGTGGGTAGGCGGGTGTTTCCTGGGATGCTTTGTACCGTTTACCCCTAAAACGCAAAGTCCCTCTACCCGATCCTGTAATTAAGCAGGCAAAGGATGATGCTTGCGTACAAAAACAAAGTAGTGTGGCCTTGTGCCAGGCGCCCTAGGAACAAGTGGATTATGTCTTGGGGACCACCTATAATATGACATCAAACTGACCTTGGAACTCGTTTTTCGAAAACCAAGTAAAGGGGAGATGTCATAGTTTAACAAGACAATTACACACCTTGGCAACAGGAGCGGACATAGAGAAACCGTCGAGAGATATCAGAAGATTTATCTTTTCTGTTTTAATAGTCGTACGACCATGTAGTTCCTCCGTGGAGAGATATGCTTAATACTAGAGGAGCAAGGCATTAATTTGCTGTGTTGATATTTTCCTCGGACATTGAAAACCTATGCCATAGATAATGGATTACCAGTTTCATGCAAGGTATGATAAAGCAAAACTGGAGTAGCTTGTCTGCGAAACCCAGACCAGAGGGTTCTTCTCTTCTGGTAGCACGGGTGACCAGGGCCCAAAGAACATTGTTCTTGCCTGAACGTTGGTGTTGGACCCCTTGTGAGAGCATCGTACTGGCTGTGGTTGCCCGAACATGTGTTTTCAGTGCTTTTGCGTTGCTTCAGGTTGCATTGCTGAAGGAAGGCAGAAGCTTGGAAAACACTGTTCATGTCTATCGAGGTCTTCCTAGATTACTTCACTCCTAACCGGGATGTAGCTCATTTCATACCAAGTTACTGCAAAGGTACTTTGGCCGAGAGAGAAAGCGGGCCCTAAGGAAGTTTTTCCAAGGGGACCTACTTCTTATCTCAAAGGTAGTTCGACTAATCCTTTCGGGATTAGTTTGGATACCCCAAAGGGGCGCTGGCTGCCGTAAGAAGAAAAGATTTATAACCAAGAAAAGAATTATAGAAAACACACCCATGTGTGATGGCACACCATGAGTAAGGCCTCACGGCGAGACTAATATAAATAAACACAGTTGATTGTGTATTAATGCGCTTTTATATCCACTACGATAGGGTGGTAAAGAAATTTGTCAGTCCCTTCGTAATAATTGGAAATATTCATTTGGATGCCCACAAAAAGTCTTCAATTTTTGATCGTCCTAAGAACGTATGTATGTAAATTTAGCATGTTTGTCGGAGAGCCACACTAAAGATCTCAATACTTTAACTAAAAGGTTGAAATTTGGCACAAAAATAAAAAAAATTCCGTTCACAAAAACACACCAAAAAAAAAATAAAAAAAAAATAATTGATATTTCCAAATGGCTTTGAACATTTCTTAGAGCCAGGTACCCAATATTCAGAAATCTTGAATCTTTTTTATCTTTCGTTATTTGGCTTCAAAATGTATTTCTTCTTTTATAAGGATTACAACTATATCAAGTTTCTGTTCTGATACAGATTAAGCAACAATAGTTTCGTTTCCAGTGGAAGTTTATCCTCAACATACATCACACTCACATTTTTGACGTAGTTTTCAATAAATTTACAATATCAAATCCGAAAAAGATTTTTTGAAAATAACTGATTGAAGCTCTGGGATTATATTTCTATGGGCAAAGTTGTAAGTTAGCATTTTTTGTACCCTGACTGTTGGTTTCTGACTCTGCTCAAGGACCACCAACTTTATGTTCATGTCAAAATGGACAAAAATTTACATTCTGTGCGACACTTATCAAACTTTCAAAGTTATTCATCATATCAATACAGTTCTGAATTATATCGTATCGTCGATAGTATATGACTGTTATAAAACACCCGGACATCATTGTTTAACACAGTCACTAAAATAAATCCGAACCATATTAAGTTGTTTTTACATTGCCATAAACTATCCTTGAATATCTTTGTCGAGAAAAAGTACAAATCTTAATGATAATATTGTATATAATGGATTTCCTGCAATGGAAAAATGGAACATTTTAAATGTGAATAAAAAGTGAAATAAAAAATTGCAAACAATTTTAATCATCATAATCGTAATGAGCGCCATTACGAAGTGCCATAACAAAATTGCTTCATACCATCCATCCTAGCCAACGATCCACAATGCATTTTCGCAAATAAAAATAAAAAAAACATCACTATGACAAGCAGTTGTATGCCAGCAACAGCCGGCTTGAAGCAAAAATAATCTACAGATATGAGGACTGGTATGAAAGCTGCAGTAAACAGTATAAATTTAGATAGATATGTAGATGTCTACAAGCAATAATGTGAATGTTTTACCCCATTATATTGGGTCGGCATTGGTTATTGCGCATGAATAAAGTGACAATCATTTAGTATATGATCCAGGCGGTCAAATTACTGTACACTGAATTTTTACAAATTTTGAATTATAAATGTTTCAGTCTATTCGAATTAGTTACGTGTTAGTGCAAATATGTGTTGCATCGTATCGCTTTTGCTTCACTTTACTTCACTTCATTTACTTTTGTAAATACAGAAGAGCGTGTCAACGTCAGTTTTGTGTTATAGAGAACAATCTAATAAAGGAAAATTATATTTGAACAGAATAGTAACAACACCTAAATAGGAAAATATGCATAAATTATAAAAAGCCCATAGAAAAAGAGTGTCAAATGACTCCACTTATGATTCAAATTATCAAATATATTCGAAAAAAAATTAGAAAACATTAAAGAGTGCTATCATTTGAAATGCGTTTTAAAGGCGATTCGTAATTTAATGTTGTCCAGTTATTGTTTATTAAGGAAATTGCAGAAATTTCAATTAGGTGAACCGACTTTCACACAACACAGTTTCATCTAAAATCTTTTCGCTGCACTGCAAAAGTATGCGGAATGCCAGCAATGGCTTTAAATTAAAGCACGATAAAAGAAACAAAATTAGAACTTTTTTAAATCCTCCTTAAAAACTATAGAGACCCCATTGATTTTCAACAATTTGTACGAGTATATGTGGTATTGTATGGTAAGGGATGTGGCAATACAGACCATTTTCATTCATAGAACTTAGCTTACTAAGTGCCCAGTATGTGCCAGATTATATAGAATTTAATGCTATTAAATGAAAGATATGAATCTAAGAATGCAAACTAGGCAATTTGTAAGGCATTCACCAGAAAGAACATGATTATTTACGTGAATATCTCCCCAATATCTCCTGCCGCAAACTAGGCAATTTGTAAGGTATTCTCCAGAAAGATGTGATTATTTACCTGATTATTACTTCAATACCTCCTACCACAATACCTCCTAATTGACAAAAATTTAGTTATCTGCAGTCTGTGAACTACAACTGAACTTTCAATTTAATGAGGGGTACTAGAAGATTGAAGGCCTTCATTTCAATTCTAAGAATTTAGCCCACCAAATATATGTGTGAGAAATTTAATTGAACTCAGTACAAGATATGGAGCTAAAAATATTTTGGTTAGGTTGGTCTTTTGTATAGGATGTACCAGAGAAGGCGATCAATATCTCTGAATGTGGATCAAGATTTGCAATTACCGCATGAGATAAAACTATTGCGGCTAGAAGTAGTTCTCTGGTACGAATTACATTTTTCTAGCAAGGTGACAGTTGTTGGTGGGCCCCGCGCCTACTTCTCATACATCTAATAGAGATCAAATTACAAATAAAAAATCTAAGCAAGTACAGATTACAAGTAAAAAATTTTACTGGAAATATTAAATTTTAGAAAATCGTCTAATTTTTATAAGAAGAATTACGTCAATGCCTTTCATTTCTTTTTGTTTTGTTCTAAAAAATTGGTTTAACAAACATATGTTGTACGCATAATTTAAATGAATTCCATACAATTGTTTGAAATATATGATGATAAAAATATATTGTCTAAATCGGTCATTTGTATGTCATCAATTATTGATGATTTTTTTTTTTCAAATTCTGTCAAGACTTGTAAACCAATAGAATGGATACAGATTTATGTTACTGCATATTACGAATGAGGAATTACAAGAAAATAATCAAAATTCGTAAGTTCAATTACAATCTCCGGCTATGATTTGGTAAAACATTAGGCTATGCCAGGTGTCAAGATTTTTAAAATGAAGATTTACGCTAAATATCGAGTCAGACAGACAGGTGGATATCGATCATTCGACTTAAAAAGCCATGAATAACATTTGATCGTAAGATATTTGGCACTATAAATGCTTTCTTCTGAGTGCTACATTTCTGTTATATCAAATGATGTATATTTTTATGCCTTCGAATCAAGATATGGAAAAATACAGGGTGTCCGTCGGGAAGGTATACTAATTTGTTTTGCCGCCATTTTGGCAAACATTAGTCCTGACAGCTCATATTTGGCAGTCGTAAAATAGAGATGTGGCAAATTTATTATGGAAAAATATTTGATAAACCAACGTGTTTTAATCGTTAAAACATTTTATCAAAATCAATCATCGATTACTGTGACGATGAGAAAGTTGCGTGAAATTTTTGGGAGAAACAACGTGCCAACAAAACACACTATTTATCGTGTAGTGAATGATTTCGAAGAAAGAGGGTCTGTAGCTGGTAGAGCCAAGCATGGACCACAACGTATTGCAAAATCGGCTGAAAACATTACTGCTGCTCTAGAAAGTGTTCAAAACAATCCATCAACGTCAATTCGACGCCGTGGTCAGGAGCTTGGTCTTCAAAGAACAACAATTTGGCCACAATTTTGCACAAAGATTTGCATTTGTTTCTATTTAAGATTCAGTTGACACAACGCCTTCTTCCACAAGACCATTTACGCCGCCAAACATATAACAATAGGATGCTACAGCTCGCCCATGACAATCCCGATCTTCATGAAAAAATTATAATAAGTTCATTTGAATGGATATGTGAATAAACAGAATAGTCGGGTCTGGGCAATGGAAAACCCTCAAATTATGCATCAGTCACCTTTGCATCCATTAAAAGTGACAGTCTGGTGTGCAATTTGGTTAGGAGGAATCATTGGACCTTACTTCTTTGAAACTGAAAACGGCGTAAAGGTAACTGTCAATGGGGACCGATATCATGATATGATTGAAAACTTTGTAATGCCACAACTGCATGCTTTGAGCTTGATTAACATGTGGTATCAACAAGACGGTGCCACATCGCATACAGCCAGTATTACAATAGAATTACTGCGACACCTCTTTCCACAACAAGTTATTTCAAGAAATGGTGATGTTGATTGGCCTCCACGGACTTCTTTTTGTGGAGATATCTGAAAAGCAAGATTTGTGCAAACAAACCAGAAACGTTTGAGCAACTCAAACAAAATTATCGTGATGAAATTAATGAAATACCGCATGAAATGTGTGAGAATGTAATGAAAAATGTGCTCATAAGAGCTCGCATTTGTGAGGCTAACAGAGGCGGACATTTATCTGATATTGTATTCCATACATAATTGCCAGCATTAAATAAAACATTTATCAATATTAGAGCCATTCTCTTTCATTTAATCAAAAATTATAAACAAACAAAGTAGTACACCTTCCTGACGGACACCCTGTATTTGTTTTTACTGATTAAATGTCACAAATAGTGAAAATCTCAAAATTTGTTATCAAGTTTTCTTAATAAGCTTAAAAAAATCTTTAATTTTATTTATTTACTAATCCAACAATAAATTAATTCTAAAATCAAAGTCAAAATCTAAATTTTTAACGAGTTATTTTATCAAGCTTAAAAAAACTTTCATTTTATTATTTATTTACTAATCCAACAATAAATTAATTCTAAAAATCGATAACTATGTAAAGTTTTTGAGTTCTATTCCAAGTTATTGCAATAACTAAATCTTGTTATTACATAGAAGTGAATTAATTGAATGGGGTTACAATCGATTTGGAAGGTAAGAAGGTTGAAAACCTTCATTTGCAAAACAAAACTAAATAGTAAAGCCAAACATTAAGAGAAAATTATTGTTCATAGATTTAGTATCTGCAAAGATGACCCCTTACAGGCACAAATTTTCAGTTTGATAAATTCAACTTGTTACGTTATTTATAAATCGTTACATTCTCTTATTACGGAAAAAGGGGAAAAGAAAATTTTATTAAAATAGTTATCATTTAAGCTTTTAAAATAATCGTTAAAAAGTTCACATCCTGTTTCCTCATATAGGACAGAAGTGCGATACCTCCAATGTTTGTTGAAATTCATTTTAAAGCTTTTATTTTAAAGATTTTGCATTTTTTGTAAGTGGCTCTTTGCCGCGTTGTGCCATATATGTGAAGCGAAAGACATTAGAGGCCTTATAACACACTTGTAAATAAGATTCTTATTTTTAAGGCTTAGACTCGATCGTCTGTTTAAAAATGGCCATAATGCCCTAAATGAACGCAGTGCCTTCTCACGAGATGATTGAATATGTTTCTGGAAGGAGAGTTTTTCTTTATCTATAATCACTCCCAAGATATTTGACATCATTTTGAGTTTCTATGGTGTTGCCTTCAAAGTATATCGGTCTCATTTACTGCTCGCAAATATAAAGAAGTCAGCTGTATTCTTTTAATATAGAGAAAAAGGGGTATTGTTTAATTATTGTTAAGGAATTTTGTAATAAAATATATTTTCTATAGTCATTCTCACAGAATTCAATGAAGTCATTACATCGTAAATGGTAAACATTTTTGATAAATGCAGTATAAAATGTTTTTAAACGACATTTTAAACTTTTAAATATATCAAGGTATTCGATATATGGTTCCAATTATACTTTCGAGAAAGATTGGAAAGCCCTAAAGAGCCTTATTCGTTAAAATATATTTTAAAGTCGGTTTATACAGCACCCTTTTCTGGTTGTACTTAGTAACGAAATCACCAAAAAACATTATTTTTTTAAGCCACGGCATAAGCAATAATTCTTATTGTGACGCCTGATTTTGTTAAAATGAGGCCGCAAAGTGTATTATTAATATCAGTGTTCCGATATCTATATATATAAAAATCAATTGCTGTGCGTTAGTCTCGCTAAAACTCGAGAACGGTTGGACATTTGGCTTATTTTGGTCTTAAATTATTGGTAGAGTATTCCGGAAGGTTTAAAAGGTTTTTATTTGAAGTGATGGCGTTAGAGATGAGATTTTTGCAATAAATTTTTTTTTTTTTTTTTAATTTTTTTTTTTTTTTTTTTTTTGAATGCAAAACAACGTTTGCCGGGTCAGTATTGTATAAACCATTGTTTCAAAATATTACAAGAATTTGTTAGGAGATACCCCATCTGAAAGAATCACCCTCGTACTGGCTCTAAAATTGCTATGTACAATTTTTATTATATTTATTGTTGTGCGAGTCTTTACTATACAACCACACAACATCCCTTTCTTGTATATGTGTGCTATAAATATAATACATTTAAAAGTATATCCTTTGTAGAGAAAACTAAAATCCTTGCACTTATTTTTCTGTTCATTTTTGTATTCCTTTTGTATTGCTGTTGTTTGTTTTTGTTGGACTATAAACTTTTCCGGTACTTTTGTATTTTTTTTTTTATTCGTTTTTTCTAGTTTTTTCTTCGGTTTTTCATTCTTTTTCTCAATTTGTTCAGTGCAATAATTTTGCATTGCCTAATTCATGGCGCTTAAGCCATTATGTATAATTTAATGCCGTTTATATTATGCACTATCACCTTATGGTCAGAATGGAAATTAGTGTAAATTAGATTTGTTTTCATAAAATTTTGAATATTTTCTTAACAGTGGTGAGATTGTATTATTTGAATAACCATAATTTAAAAGTTATGATGAAAAAATGCATACTAATTTGAGGAGTAGACGCTTGGTAAGAATTATTCCTTGTTCAAAATTCGTAGGTTTAGGGATAAAAATGGGGCAAAAGTTGAGAAAGACTGGTATCACAAACTGCTAAAACCAGAGTGATGAAAATTAGTGTCTGTATTCCCCCTACAGTGAAAGCGAGGGATTTGAAGGGCTCACGATAAGAAGACATTTTTCAAAATTCTTAATTTTAGAGGTGAAACCAGGGTAGAAACGTATAAATGAGATCCATAGAATTAAGAAAATTAACAATCATAATACAGACGGTTTATTCCTCAGATTGTTTTTAGCGTGAAATTCAGCTGATTTCGGGAGACATCCCGTCCTTGTTGTAGAATCATTTTTGGGATATTCAAATATAGATTTTTAAATATAGGGAAATCAAAATGTCTGATTTCCAAAATTTTTGCAGGAATTACTGTCTTTCAAAATTTCAAAACCCATTTGACGGAAAGGCAAAAATGAGATAATTATATACTTCCCATGAATATGTGTATGCAAGGAATAATTTTAACATAAAAATATGAGTTTATCATCTAATATACCACGATAAGAAGAAATTTTTCAAAATTCCTAATTTTAGGGATAAAATCAGTTTAAAAACTTATAAATGAGTTCCATAAAATCAAGAAAATTAACAATTATACTACGGACGGTTCATACTGTTAAATGCAGCTGACTTCGGGAGGCCTCCCGTTTTTGTTATAAAGGGTGGCGCATAAGTAACGTTAACGACGACCACATTAAATGCATTCCTGGTCATCATTTGGTTTTAACTCATGAACCAATTGCATCTTATCGTATTGGTCCTTTACAAGGACCGCTTAGACATCTCTAACTGCTGAGAATGTCGCCTGGTGGAAGTTTAGGGGTTTTCCTCAATACTTGCACTGCAATGGTCACTTCATTTTGAACTCCACAATGTCTTCCAGCACGCAGAAGATTACAGACAGCCCCTTGTTGCCCAAAACGCTGAACCAATCAGTAAATTGATGGAGCGCTCGGCGGATTTCGAACATGAAAGAAATTTCGATGTGATCTGAATAATCAAATGCTGACCTTCAAAGTAAAACTGAACAGGTTTGGTTCTTTATTTTGTGCTGAGCCTTTCCATCATAAAATTTTCAAGTATTATTTAGTTAATTCTATAAAAAGACGAAAAAAAGACTTAAACAAAAAATAATCAAACCTTAGCGTTACTTAAGCGCCGCTTTATAGAACCATTTGTGGCGATGAGGTCCAAAAGCAGATATGCAATATTTACTCAAAATTTATGTCGGAGTACAAGATGTAAGCGCAGGGCCTACCAACAACTATCGTCTTTCTAGAAAAATGTAATTTATTTACTGCTATCTGCAATTACTTTTCCCCATGCGTTAATTACAAATCTGTTAATTACAATCTGCGTTAATTACAAAGTGTTATAACAAATACAAATACCAAAACAAATTGTAATGGTCTTGTAATGGCTTGACAAAGTCTTAAAGATCCTTACGAAAATAAAAGATTTACTATCATTAATTGTTTTGGTAAAATTCCAGGCTAATAGGTAAATCTACAGAGTTTAACTTGTTTGTAATTTCTACTTTCTACGGAAATAAGTTTCAGTCAACATGAATCATTTGTTGTAACGACCTTCTGCTAACATCAATTTGCGCCAAGAAGTTTCGAGTCGAAACACTTTATTATGCCTGAATTGACATAGAGATCTTGATAGTATGGTCTTTGTGCGATACTTCCACATTCGGCACACATGTTTACCCACCTTATAGTGGTCCACCTACTTAGGAAAGTGCCACTAAACCCTCGCGTAAATTCCCTTTGGACAGAAATTAAGAACAGCAAAGCATGGTACTGCTGCACTATCCAAATCCTTTATACAGTATTCCAAGCATTCATTTTAAAAAATTTAAATAACAACCTGCCAAATAAATGAAACCGATTATTTACTCAGAAAAAAGTTATTACGTTTTGTGTTTGTAGCACGATTAGTGTGCCACACTGTTTATAATAGAAACAGATTACAGATAAAAAATATTGAAGACAGTTGACTTTTCGAGTTGTTACTGTTTCAATTTTTGAATTCTTGAAAGGCTTGAAGAAGTTTGATAATGATGACTGATGAAGTTCATTCTGTCACAATTACCACATTAGGAATGAGGAGTAACCAGAAAATGTTTAAAATCTATCATTGGTTTCTGGATATAACAACGGCTTGGTGTAGTTTATATGAGAATGGAATCATCGGTGCATATTTCGTCAAAAAGAAACAATTGCAAAGACAATTACAGAAGGCAATAAACAAACGTTTGGTGACTGAAATTACAGCTCATGACCTCAGTGACTTTTCATACTGACAAAGTCCACAGGAGTTTAACAGGAGTCTGGACATATTACAAGGCAATTGTCAACGCTCACTGGGATAGCCAAGAAAAACTTGGACTATCTACCAGGTTGCAATGCAACTCCACATTCTCCACCAGCGATATTGGGGTTTTATACCAGCAAGAAGGTGCCACACAGCTAGACAAATTATAGTATTATTTCGGGAACAAGTCGGTTCATGCAGCAGACCGGCAAATTGGCCTCATAGATCATGCGATATAATACCTCTGGACTCTTCCTTGGAACCACACAAAGTTCAAAGGAAGGGATTGAAAGCCCACATTTTTGCCTTCGCCAAAGACTTCAAATGCGACATCGACAATTGAAAACTCAGGGTGGAGCAAGCAAAAGGCAGATGGCAAATGGTTAAAAAATAAATAATTCTAAAACATGATTCTTTTGTATGACAGTAAAGGCTATTCGATAAATTAACTTCTTCATCTTTGGAAAAATTAAATTAATTTAAAAATAAATGACCTGATATTGTCGGCAGTTCATAATAAAAATTAAGGTGCATTTGGGAGTGATGTCAGTACATATTAACAAGAATTTGCTGTAATAGTAGGAAATTTGATCAATTTTAATACATCAAAAACACCAGATTTATAATTTTCTTTCAGCATATATTTTTGCCTTTTTTATTTATCAAAGCTACTGCAATTTAAAATTTCTTTCATTTCATTTTCTTCTTAACCTGGCAAAATCTGATTTATTAAAAAAAAAAAACTTTGTTTTCATATTTACTCAATAACAAACGTCCGCCTACTAAAAACAACCTGCCCAACCCAACGAAATCCTTGTCAACAATCTCCGCCTACAACAATAATAATGGCAAAACAACGTCTGCTACAACAAACGCCAAAAACACATCTATCAATGTATTGCTTTTTGCAAACGGACGACTGCCAACAACAACGAAAACGCTGTTATTATCCTTACGTCCTTAAAAAAAAAACTCGTACTTTTTGTGTGCACCCGCCACCATTATCGTCCGTGTCCTTTCGGACCTGAACAAATCTTAAACAAAATAAAATGTTGAATCAACACAAAATATTATTAAAAAAAAAAAAAAAAAAAATCTGGACTAAATTGCAATAAATGAAATGAAACAAAAAAAAAAACGTTGTGAAAATCTACCGTACAAAACATTCAACTAAAGATGGCAAACGGCGTAATAAAAATAAATTAGACTTAAATTCGTTGCCGGACTATGGCGTCGAAGAGTGGCGTGATGGTGCCGGTAAGTACCTTGTACTATTTCCATTCATTTTTATTTATAGCCCTTTGTTATTAAACAAGAAAAAGTCAAAATTATTTTGGGAATAGAAGCAGAAATGATCAGTATCCCATGTTAAGAGTGTACTTGATATCCTTTGAGTATATTTAAAAATAGGAATAAATTATTAAAGTTTGTTTGTTAAAGTACTCCAACATGTTGTATACAAATATCTAACATATTGCAAGTTCAAATCTTGCGTAAATATCTTAAATGTTGAGTTGAAATAAAAAACGATATCATTTTTAAAAGGACAAATATACCATATAAAAGTACAATTATTTTGATATAAATCCATTAACATACAGAAAATCACTTAAATCAATATTTGGATACAACACCCCGTTATATATAAAATGAATATTGATTCACTGCATACAATATTTATGTAATTTAGATTTTTAGCAAATATTCAAATGCAAATGATGACCAGATAGACACAAAGAAAGAAAGAGAGAGAGAGCTTCAATTTAAACAAGTTTATTTATTGTTTTGTAAATAAACCAATCATTTACTTCTCATTCCCGAAACGGATATTTACAATACTGCAGCAAAAACAAAAACAGAACAACAACGCACATAAAAACTACCCGTGTCAAAAATATCGGTTACGTGATATTACTAGAACTAGCGTTACGAACAAAGTTGTCAACACAACATTTTTAGTAATTTTATTTTGGATGCTACAAAATATGAAATTTTCTAGAGACTTTCATAACAATAAAACGAATATTAGTCAAAAAAAAGAAAACATATTTGGTTTCCATTTTCACCAAAAGTGGCATGACGAATACAGGGTGTCCGTCAGAAAGGTATACTACTTTGTTTGTTTATATTGATAAATGTTTTATTTAATGTCGGCAATCATGTATGGAATACAATATCAGATAAATGTTCACCTCTGTTAGCCTTTTTGAGCACATTGCACCATCACAATCTTTGCACTTCAATAGTTGTTGCAATGTTAACAATATCGCACTGAAAGTAGGATTGGCATTTACTAGAAATAATCTTATACAGGGTTGCGCATATTCGACGGACCCATATTTTTAAAAAAAAAATCAAAGAAAAAAATAAAAATTTGGCGGTTAGCAATCTTATTCATTTAATTTGTTCCAAGTAGATTTGCTTACATCAATTTTTGAATATGATATCTCTCAAATGGCCGCCTCTGGCGTTGATGGCGTATTGTGCCCTTTTTGCAGCATTTTCCATCGTTTTCGCCAACATTTCGGCCGGAATAGCGGCTATTTCTTCACGAATGTTGTCCTTGAGCTCTTCTACGGTCCTTGGCTTGTTAACGTAAACCTTTGACTTCAAATGTCCCCACAAGAAGAAGTCAGCGGGCGTCAAATCGGGCGAACGCGGTGGCCAGTCCAAATCACCACTTTTCGACATCAAACGGCCCGGAAACAAATTCTTCAGAAAATCGATTGTTATGCGACTTGTGTGCGGTGGAGCGCCGTCTTGTTGAAACCAGAACTGCCTCATACGCTTTCGACGAATAATTGGCATCACAAAATTGGTCATCATGTCGCGATAACGCTCCTGGTTGATGGTAACAGCATGGCCATTGTCGTTTTGGAAGAAAAACGGCCCAATGACCGTTTTCGCACTAACACCGCACCAAACTGTGACTTTTTCGTCATGAAGAGGCAATTCTTGAATCTCCTGAGGATTTTCAGTGGCGTAAATACGGCAATTTTGCTTATTTACGGTCTCATTCAATGTGAAATGGGCTTCATCGGACATGATAATTTTGTTCCAAAATTGCTCGTCATCATCGGCCATTTCGATGACTCGTTGGGCCCATTCCAATCGACGAGGCTTGTCCGCAGGCAACAATCTTTGCGTCAATTGAATTTTGTACGGGAACAAATGCAAATCAACGCGAATAATCCGTTGTAAAGTGGACCGAGCCATGCCCAACTGCTGAGAACGGCGTTTTTGGGATGTTCTTGGGGACCTCTCAACACTGGCTCGTACGGCAGCGATATTCTCGGCCGATCGCCTTGGTCGACTTTTATTTGGCCTCTTCGGATTAGAAAGAGCCTCACCAGTCGAAAATTTTTCGTATAAACGCTTAATGGTGTTCTTAGAAGGCGCACTTCTCACATTTTTTAATATTTTAAAAGCACATTGAGTTTTCACAATTGACTTCTTCTGTTGAATGTAAATTTCAACTATTTCAGAGCGCTCGCGTGGCGTGTATTGTTCCATGGTAAAAATCTGCTTGGACCGACGCTTCAAACGCGGTATGTCATTAAGCGATCTGACATCTCTGTCAAAAGTTATGGCGTTGCCAGATGGGTCCGTCGAATATGGGCAACCCTGTACACAGTCGAACAACTTTATAAAAAAATAACAAAGACTTCAAATCGATATAAATTTAAAAACAACCCCCCAAAACACCAGATTTTTATTTTTTTTTTTTTTTTTTTTTTTTTTTTTTTTTTGGGAGATTTCAGTCTCAACAATTTGAAACCCAAAATCTTACGGAAATAATTTAGCAATTTCTAAAAGAACAACATAAATTGAATATGTTTTTATTGGAATTGTATTAGCTTTATCTTTACCTATACTTTAAAGTTGCTGAAGTAGACATTCGTGTGTAAACTGCATTTTTTATATACTTTAATCATATAAATTTATTATCTCATGGCAACTCTGGAAGTTTTTTTTGACCATCTCGCAACAATGTCACTGTCAATCAAACAGACATTTTATTTTATAGCAAAGGCAACGGGCAGTGGGTGTTGATGTGGATCGAGAGTTTCTACTGTGGCGTTTTATGCGTGTAGATGGATGGTCCCCTTGAAAATGTTGGAATGCTCTTTTTTGATGTATATCAAATTGATAGATTTTTTATTGGAATTTTATATATATTTTTTTTTTTTTTTTTTTTTTGTAAAAACACTGCATATTTGCTTGACAGCATTTAAATACAATGCATAAAACCTGTAATATCTACGTACACTTTTGTTGATCAACAAAAATAACAAAGACATCTACTTTGGATGGAATGTCATTAGATACATATATCGTTTATTATGAAAATGACTTAAGTGTAGTTTTAAAACACAATTCAGAAGTCGCTAGAAGTAGATTCAAATCAAGATAGCTTTTCTAAATAACTCACGCCTCTTTTTTATTAAACAAAAAACGATAATTTAATATTACCATAAGAAAATGGTATTGATAAAAATAGGAAATATTGGAAGTATTTAAGTTTTTTGCTTGGAAACATTACACCGTATAGCATATTTGACGTTAGAACAAATACATACGAATATATGCAAAAACCTACGCATGGTTTGCAGTATTCCTTCCTATTCAGTTTCCATTTTCATTGCTATTTGTCGTTTCTAAATAACTTTCGCCATCAAACGATATACGAGTACTAAACTTAAGCATAGTCGTTTTCACAAAAATTCATATCTTATTTTCAATTGCCCTAAATTTAGTCAAGAGTTTAGTGAACGTAAAAATTGAATGAAAATGGACTCTATTGCTGGCCTCTTGTGATATCATCCACGCAAATTGACCAATCCAACAAAGATCAACATTTCTTATGTAACCTTCAATCGAAGTCATCATAAAGTTGCAGTTTTGCTTTTTCTTATGCAAAATTTAATAAAAACCAGTCGATACTCTCACATTTGCACCAATAAAGAAAAAGAATTTAAAGAATTTAAATCAAAACTAGCCCGAAATTTCAGTAAAATGCAACTCACTTCTTCTGACTAAAATTTCTGTGCTGGCTTATGGTATTTCACAATAACCGAAACCAATTATATAAATGTCGTTAAAAAGTGAATAAAATGGGAACATTCCTTTCTTTATCGTTAAATATTCCATCATAAATAGCTTCTAGTTGACGAAAAATGTTAAAAAATGTTAAGAAAATATCAATAAAATTCCAATTTTCCACATTCAGAATTAATCTGTGCATGTTAACAGAATGGGATTGCAGAAAATCTAATTTTCCCACAAACCATTTTCCCGGATTGCTCTAAATTTGCTTTTCATTTAACTTGGGTTTCATGTTTTCAAAAAACTGGAGCGACCAATGTTTCAAATAAATGTTCATTTCTTCAATTTCAAAAATGAAAATGATTACTTTTTCTTTCCACTTAGGATAAAAAAGGGATTAAATTATCAGAAAAAATTAAAACATTTCTTCACATAAACCTATATGCAAAAACCCGATTAAATTACAAGATTTATCTGAACGATGTCTCATTTCAATCTTTAAGAAAATTAAAGCACACAGTTTGCCTGATGAAGTTTTTTTAAATTCTCTTAAAAAGAGTTAGAATATAACTCAAATATTTTGTAGGCAAATTTAGAGCAGTTAATTTTCTATTTTCTATTTTTTTTTTTTTTTTTTTTGATATTCATAAATATAATTTTAATAATTTACCATACTAGTTTTTGATTTAAAATAATTGAAATATTGCAAAATTTTCTCCAAAATTGGCCGTATAAATTTCCTTCTGAAAATGTTTTACAACACCGTTCAAATCTTCTATATAAAAATGTTATTATGATTATACTCAGGTTGGTGCTCGAATCGTGTTACAAACGGGGATCAATGAGGAGTCTTTGTTTACCTACAACTGCGCTGTTTCAACAGCATTTGATTCCAGCAAGATGGAGTAACTGCACACATAGCTAGACCGATTATGGCGGAGTTCCAATGAAAATTCCTAAGCAAAGTATTGTCCACAAACTCTATTTTCCGCTGACCCCTACGGTTGCCTGATCCGACTGCACCAAATTTTCCTCATGGGCTTAGGTCATTTACGGTTCATTATCTTTAAAACTAATTAGTTATATAAAATAGAACTACATTTTCTAACAATAAACAAATAAATGAAATACATTGATAAGGAAAAAGTTATTATTTTAATTTCTTGTTGTAGCACAATTGGTGCACCACCCTGTATTTTATATTGTAAATGGTGTAATGGTAACTTTTTATAGAAAACCTAAAGCGTCTTCTTTTCAATAAACTTTTTCCATTTCTATTTGAAAATTATTTATTTGTAAATTTGGTACCAAAAGTTTTTAAATATTTTAGCTTTAGATTTTAGACTTAGATTTAGGTTTATATTTTAACACAAAATTTTTTATCTTGCTTGACCTATTTTACCTACCATCTGCAATAAGGAAAAGTTTTAAAATATTAAATATTTTTTTTTCATTTTGACCAATTCTACCTACCAATTAATATACAATATAAAGGGTTACCCATTTTTCGGTTTCAAAAGTAAAGTTAAATAAAACACACTTAAGACTATGATTTCGATTAAACTTTTATTTAATTATAATGGTTGGACCTTGATATTATAATATGATCTCCGATTTGGTTGCAACAGTGGATCCTTTTGAGGTTCCTCCTGTGTCATTTTCAAAAGGAAAATACGGCCCAATGACACCTCCAGACCGTAATGCGCGCCAAAACCGCTACTTTTTCTGAATGCAATGGCTTTTCCACAATCACTTCTGGGTTCTCCGAACACCACATGCGTCAACTTTGCTTGCTGATGTAACCATCGAATGAGAAAACGTCTTCATCGCTGAAAAAAAATTTTTTCGATTGAAAGCCCATATTTGAATCACTACTTTTGTAATAAGTTGAAACTATTCTTTACACATTTTTCGTTTGTCAAACGAGTCATATTCGTAAATGGCAAACTTTTCACTAAATAAATAACACTTCAGATGACAAGTATTTAACAGCTGACAGACTTGCCAGACCGGCGGTTTTGAAATCCCTATATATTAGCTCATTTCTCAGGCAATGATTTGTACAATATTTTTGAATAATTTGCGTTCGAAACTGGTTAATTTTTTTCAGACATTAGCGTTTAGTTTCTCAGTACCCTAAGTCGTAAGCAGGCTATATTTCAAATAGTGAATAATAATGGGATCTATTTGGGAGTGAGAATTTGAGAGAGTTTATTTGGTCAGATGCAACATAACTTCTAAATATTTATTGAAACTTTGAGTAACGCTTTTAGCGTGAAAATTTAGTTTTAATATTTGATCCGAAAATTACAAAAGTAATTCTTATTTTAAATTGTCTCGTTGGCAGACAAATTAACGCTGGTTCCCAAGCGGAGAACACACATTTTATGCACTACCAGACATGATGCCTTTATAAATCCTGTAATAAATTATACAAATGTATACATACTTGTATATATGTATATGTGTAGGTTAAGGGAATGTTCAATTTATATGTGGTTAAACTCACATTTACAATTCCGTCAGGATGTGACCACCCTTTGTCACAATTAACTAACCATGCAGCGCAAATGTAATTGGGTCAGACATAAAATATCTGCTACTTTATGTTAGTACTCGTCTATGTGTGAGTGATGCGTATAAATATTTAATACATATTTGCATCACTGACTCTGTTTCGCAACACATTTTTGTACTGTGCAGATATGAGGTTTTGCTCCAAAATCTATTTCTAGGTGATTTATATCTGAAAAATGTACGCGGAACATATCAACAACTGCTTAAAAACGTTCGTTGGTTAGGGACTCCAATATCCGGGACAGATGTCAGAATTTACAATATTTTATAGTCGTAAATCAAACATAACAACTTCACCGCAAACACAAAAAACATTCTCGCACATTTACCCTAAGTGGACCCAGAAGCCACTTACAAATACAATTACACGCAGGCAATGTAGATGTGAAGGGGGGATTTCAAAATGAAATAGGTGGGTAAATGCGCTTCTATGAATGAGTGAGCCAAAGCGTAGCAGAAAACTACGTTTAATTTATGTTGCTACATTTCGAGCAATCTATAAAATTGCATTTCATCAAAGAGCTGCCACGGCCGGTATGAATGTGGGACAGCTAAAGCAGCATAATTCAATTCGTTAAAAGTTAGGGTTTAAATATTTCATAAGGAATAACAAATTATGGCATACAAATGAACGGTATCATTCAATGTTTTTAGCCAGAATTAAATAAAATTTGATTTCTCACATTGAAAACAGAAAGAGTATGTTTGTGTAATGAAAATTTAATTTACTCTTACATCCTTAGCTAACATTTATGTTCGTTATGTTTCTGCATTTGTAGCAGATGGCTGCGTGAAACTATTCGCATTCGACCACGTTTAAATACGTTCTATGAAAATATATTATTATATTAAAATATAAATAATAAGTAAACAAAACAAATATAAACAGATGCAAACAATTCAAACAACAATTCAACAACTCAAATTTCAAAAAAAAAAAAAAAAACTGGCATGCTAGATAAAGATAACTAAAGCCTTTTATTGGAAAAATAATAAATGTATATCTTTGCTACCTATATATCTTATAAATATAACAAGTAGTTATCAATGGAAATGTATTACATCGCATTACCAGCAACTGAACATCAATTTATGGTAGGTGTTTCATTTAGATGAGTTTTAACTATCAACCGCTTAAGTATTAACATGTGAATCATCTGAAGTTAATTAATGTCAATATCTTGTCGTACTAGAGAAGATTTGTAAACGAGCACGTTTCTTTCACGAATTCGCTTAGGAGGAGTTCTTATAAAAACGCAGGACTAACTTAATTATTTTCTGAACATAAATCTATAAATTACATTTTATGTAGTATTTGAGTATTAACAAGTTAATTTAGTTTTTGTAAATCTTTCGTTTCAGGTAATGCAGGCGATAACAATCAGTCTCCGATGCGTAATCCACCCGATGCTTTTCACAATTCGGCAGGAGCACTGGCACAAAATAATCCAGTTGGCACAATAATTCAAGTGATTAAAATACAATCATGTGGGATTTTCAAGCGTTTAACGAATTTTGCACAAAGCATAAGAGGAGAAAATGAAACACCAGCAATTGAAGTGACAAACTCTGAAGAAAACCTGGAAAAGAGGACCTCAAAATCAGAAGTAACACAAAATGGATGCGACGCAGCATCCTGCGAATTGTTCACAATTTTATCTGCAACATTTAAGACTACCATAAAGTATCTTACACACAATATGTACGTGAAAGGAATACAAAGGACCGCCAAAAGATATTGGCAGCATATTGTTACTAGTGTTGCACAAAAGTGGGGCAAGATAAAATCAACACATTTTATGGAGGCAGACACGAAACAACTGAAACAACGTAAGCCGCATAATGGACCACATTTTCGCGAGAAAATGCGTAAAAATCTTATTATGGTAAATGAATTTAAAATGTTAAATGAAGTGGCAACGTCGCCAGAGATTCACCGCCGAGTCTCCATAGAACAAAGAGAGTATAACAACAATTGTTGCAGCATTAAACGGAAACGCTATTTGAGGTGTGATAAGGAAACAATAAGGCAGGTACACGATGGCGGATGCCAGCCAAACTTAACGTTGTACGAAGACAATGGGAACAAAAAAGAGCAGGATGGGGCCGATTACAAGATATTTATCAATAAAGTCGATGAATGGAAAGTAAATGGAGAGGCATTAAAAGACAAAGTGTATAAGGAAAATTGTACAATATTCTTGGAAACTTTATTAAAAGGAATCCTTGCATTTATGGCCATTAATGCCGCCACATTAACAAAATCTGAAAATGTGCTACAACAGATAACAAAAAGATGGATATTGATAAGCCAAACACAACCTGTGTCATCGTACACTCAACCTTATATTAAATCAAGAATTACCCAGCTGCTACAGTGTTTCAGAAAATGTAGATTAATTTCATTGTTCAACTCCCTCAGAAACCATTTTAATAATTTATATTTAAACAGAAAATATGTGTCACAAATACCAGCCACTCAGATGATTTTAAAAACGTCAACCTCAAACTTTTTGCCACTTTCTAAGGCGTCAACCTTATTTTTTGTAACTACATCACCTTTAGTATTACTTTTATCATTTCTGAAATCTTTATACAACGCAACTTCTTCATTTTCCCCACCATCATCATCGTCATCATCACCATCGTCATTGTTATACTTATCTCCAACGTTTCCATTATGTTTAACTTTATTGTTCAGCTCAAGATGAAATCGAAATGATTAGAGCAAAACAAAATGTCATTACACACACATAATAACAACACACTCACACACATACACACACACACACACACACAAATAAATGAAGAATACCAAATTGGGATTAAATAGTTATATAGCATATGGAAACGTAAATACAAATAATGTCATTTAGATTAGCATCAACAAAAAAAAAAAAAAAAAACAAATTAAATATATAAATATTATAACTATAATATAATAAATAAGAGTAGCTGTACGAGCCTAGAGTATATTTTGGCTTTAACTTAGTATAACATTAAGCAAATTAGTTTCAAAGGGCATTTGAAAATATCCTGAGGATTTGTATAAAAAAGTTAGCTCACAGTTGAATGAATGCTTTTTCTCAAAGATCGTCGCCAAAATCATTTGAAATCGCAGACGACTCTTGCCGGTCGAGGTATTCTATAGTGTGTAAGTAATTTTTATTTAAAAAATTTATTTTAATGTAGACTATGCTAACACGCAGTGCAGTGTGATATTTCATTATGCTTAGGACGGAGCTACATTTGTTTTCGTATTAACAGAATGCACTCAAAAAAAGTAAACTAATTTTGAGTCGAAAAGAATTCAAATTAAGCAAAATTGATGTCCATATTTATACCTAAAATAATGTAGAAAATTATTCGAAGAAGTTTCCGTACTCATTTTAAGTACAAACTATTTTTACACGTACTCAAGTCAAGTACAATTTAATCACTATAAGTTTTAATTACGCGTTTCAAGTAAAATTTACTAGTGTGACGAGGATTTAACATACTTATTTTGGAACTGGTTTCAACTCAAATTCAAAAGGAATTCAAGTTGGGCAAAATTGATCTCCATATAGCGGCAAGTAACTCCTTACTTAAAATAATTTAGAAAATTATTCGAAGAAGTTTGCGTACTTATTTTAAGTACAAACTATTTTTATGCGTACTCAAATCAAGTAAAATGTAGTCACTATAAGTTTTACTTACTCGTTTCAAGTAAAATTTGCTGGTATGAAGTAGATTTAGTGTACTTATTTTGAAACTGGTTTCAACCCAAATTCAAAACGAATCCAAAAAAGTTTAGTAAATTATTCGAAGAAGTTTGCGTACTCATTTTAAGTTTGAACTATTTTTAAACGTACTCAAGTCAAGTAAAATGTAGTCAATATAAATTTTAGTTACCTATTTCATGTAAAATTTACCAGCATGAAGTAGATTTGGTATACCTATTTTGAGCATGTTTTTAACACGGCTTGCAGGAATTGCTTTCTGTCCTGTACTGTTCTGTACGTTTCAAAAGTCCGCTTAAAGGAATTTTCAAAACTGAGAAATATTTACAAAGAATTTGTTTCAAGTCTTGTATTGCAAATGAAATTTTGTGCACCAAATAGGTGAGGCAAGTTGAGCTAAACTTACGGTCGCCTGACATTTTCAAAAACACGTCCATATGAGTGGTACAGTCTGTTCAAGAGCAGTAGAGAAATGGGAGAAAATTTGCCTTGCTTTGGGCGGCCATAGACATCTACAACTGATGTTAGTAACAATAAAGCAAAGGAAATGTAAACTGCAAACAATTCAAATTTAAGAGGAACAGCCGCTGAACTTTTTGTGTTTCATGAATCAATCAGCAACATTTCTGCATGTCTAAGTCCTCCTGTGGATGTATAACAAATGTAAGAAAAAATTGTCCTTTAAACCGCATTTTTAAGCTTTCATTAGTAATAAGAGTATCACTTTTGGGACAAATTACTCCATATTATTTGTGGCGTCCTAAATATTTTTCAATTTTTATAGCGACCTATCAATCATTTTGAAGTTTTAAATATTTCTAAAACACTTGTTTGTCGCAGACAACAAGATGACTACCTATAAATGTTATAGATTTCATTTAAAAACGTACTGCATTTAGAATATTCATTATTAGTAACTTTTATTTTCGTTTTCAAAAACAATGCTGGTATAACATTGTGGAAATATATACAATTAATGAACTGTGTAAAAAAATAAAACAATATCTAAACCATCAAATAAGTAAACAAAAAAAAAAAGTTTATATAAGTTCGTAACTATACAGAAATAATAATAAGCCTGTTAATCAAATTATGCATTTAATGGTATTTGACAGTAAGTATAGTAAAAATGAACTTAGTACAAGAACTTGAGAGTAAAACAATTTCTAATTTATAGTAATAATATCGAAATAACGATAGCGAATTTAACGGAATCATTTGGAAACCTTAAAACACAAACTTTTTAGCATAAAATGCTTATTTATTTCATTTATTTGAACCGGTCATAAATTATTTCCTATGATTGGTTTGAGGCTGAACTGTTGTATGAACAGTTAGATATTTAAACATTTTTAATAGAGATAAATCAACGCTTACTTTAAATACCGATTGTAATAATAATAACACATTTGACAGTTTCAGATCAGAACACAAATTTTCCAGATTTTCTATGACCTCCTTTGTTACTACCGTGTAGAACATATTAAAATGTTCTACTTATTAAAATCTTTTAACTGTTATCAATGGAGTTCGACGACAACTTTAAACAGCTACATAGGCCAGGTTAGGTCAGTGTGGCAGTCTGAATAGACAGACTCACTTGGACTGTGTAGTCCATTGTGATACCACGTAAACTAGAGATAAGGATGTCCTTAGTTTCCCCCGTTGAACTTCCCTGAGCATCTCAAGAAGTTCTTAAGTCGGACAATATCTATATCGTCCAGATCTCCCAGGTCCCTAAAGAAATAAGAGCCCAGTGTTGAGAGCTACATAGGCCGACAAAATTTTACTGCTTGGTATCTAAGAATAAATCTGTTGGGCATCAGATAATACACATATTATATTACATACATATTTTCTGGGATATTCAGCACAAAATTGGGCTATATATATATGCATGTAAAAGGAAAATATACAGGGTTACTAATCGTGCTACCGTTACTTAAAGATGTTGAAAAATATTTTTTAACCAGAACTGCTCCAAAGACGTATCCGTTTCAACACATATAGGCAGACCAGTTATGACGAAGCTCTAGCGAAAATTCCCAATGAAATTAATATCCAGAAACTCCATTTTCCGCTGGCCGCCCTGGTCATCTGACCTGACTGCAAAAAGAAATTTGAGCGAATTGAAGCAATCCATTAAAGTAATAATAGAGGCAATAACGCAATGAACAATTTTCTGATCAAGTATCGCATATTTGTGAATGAGCATGGAAGTCATTTACGGCCTATCATTTCCGAAACCATTTAGTTATATAAAATAAGAATGAATTTTTTATACAATAAGAGAATAAACAAATGAAATACATTGGTTAAAAGAAAGTTATTTGGATTTTTTATTGTACCATAACTGGTGCGCCTCTTTGTTCATGGACAACAAAGGAAAATTAAGTATTTTAAATTGGATATCAACAAATTTTGAGGCTTAATATATACTTTTCGGTACTAAATGCTCATGAAATAAAATGTAGTTTAGGGATTTCTTACCCCCCTGAGTATATCTCTTGCTCTTTTGAAGTTTAAACTCAGCAGCACTAAATTATATAAATTATATATAATTAATGTAATATAAAGCGCGCCATGTGTGTTGCAGGATATACATACGAGTATATAGTTATTCTAGAAGATATTAAAGAACTACGATTTCAACTATATGCCAATCAATTATTTTTGAGAGCAATACAGGATCAATATTTATAAGCTTTAATTGAAATTAGAACCAATGTCAATGTAATTCCTTGTATGCAAAATTGA
Source organism: Philornis downsi (assembly GCA_019455685.1). Taxonomy (NCBI): domain Eukaryota; kingdom Metazoa; phylum Arthropoda; class Insecta; order Diptera; family Muscidae; genus Philornis; species Philornis downsi. Next base: position 1,565,616 of record JAHXMU010000061.1, read on the forward strand.
CACAATCGCAAAAAAAGAACTGTGTAACAAATTTCAGTCAGGTGAACTGACATATACCTATATATATATACCATCACCCAATACCCTTTTACGTTGCTACAAAAGAGTTAGTGGTACCAGAAAGAACTTGGTTAATTAATAGGTTCCTGTTCAAAATACTTCCAATTAAAGCACTATAACATTCTAAAGTCATTAGCATGAAAAATGTGTGAGATTCCAGATTTTTGCTTAATCGCTTATTTGCATGTGTGGCGCCCTACACAAAGTACTAGTACTAAATGCTCGATGTGTACTCAATTATACCGAATGTAGAGCAATTGGAAAAAAGATACCAATCTAGAAATATAATAGTTGGTGTTGGTAGTTTGTATTGAAAGCATCGGAGGAGGCGAATTTATTCCGTCGATTTTTCACATTACACAATATAATTGACAAGAATATGACTAACTTTAGGTTATGAATTAGCCATTACAGCGGAAAATTAAATTTCGATAAATGTGTCAATTTGAATAGGAGATATCAGAATTGGCATGACAATGTCGTCCATTTTTATCCCCAAAACGCTGTCAAATTTGGCACAACTGATTGAAAGATGTGAAGATAAGAATACGAGTATATGGGTTAAGTCGGCCATTTGTATGGGAGGTACTAAAAGGGGCATGGTTAATAGAACGAAGAAAAGAAATATTTATAGAGGAGATTTTAAAACAATGTAGTGGAGAAAAACGGCTACTAATCCCAAACTGCAAATGAATGATTGAATTGCGGAAAATCTTCAAATTTTTATGGAATGTACCAAACGGGGTATGTCTATGCTATCCATTTCCACTATGGTACCTTTAATTTAGTCAAAGGTGCAACCAAGTAAAAGATATAGATCTAAGGATTTATTAGCTAAATGAGCCATTTGCATGGGAGCTGAGTGGAAGCGGTGTGATTAGTAGGTCGATTTTTATTTCAAACTTGCCCAGCATTATAAACAAATGCAATGAACAAAAATTTAAGTTACTTGCCGTCCAGTGGAATGTGGAGTTGCAAGGGAATAACTGAATTTCTGAAATTTGCTTAATTTTATAGGAAAGGGTGGTTCGACACAGCCCATTTACAATCCACGGTTATGATCTAGCAAAAGTTTAGGCTGTTTCAAGTTTTGGAAAGTAAAGATTTGTCATCGCGATCGTGTCCACCAGCCAGACAGACACGCGCACATCGCTCAGTCAACTGAAGAAGTCAACAAAAAACGCAATTTCAGTTACTCCAGTCTTTGAACTTGAAGTTGGGGGAGAAAAACTGAATTTCTGAAATTCAGTCAATTTGTATAGAAGGCACCAGAAGGGGTGGGTTGATATAACTATTTACAATCCACTATTACGATTGGGCAAAATCTTAGTCTGAGCTTTGAGAAGTTTAGCAGAGCAGCCAACCAGACAGACGGACATTTCTCAGTTGACTTATAAAGTCATAAAACCCCTTTGGTACTTTAGACGCTTCCCTCCGATTGTTAAATTTTTGGCCATACTAAATAATATATAAGTTCATTCTACCGGGTGGAGGTATGAAATTATTTAAATATTTTTTCTCACAATAATTAGATTAAAGGTTTACATACCTATAATTATTGTGATGACTGCCTCACTGTTCATGGCCACAATTATCCCTTTAACCAGTCGCTGCGAAATGTTCACTTCTAAATTTTCTATATATGGAGACCCAGAAAAATACTTGTGTATCTACTGCAGTTTGTAAATAATTTTATTATCATTGACATCAAAACGTTCTACAGCATACTTGTAAATTCGCTTTATATGAAAACACTAACAAAATGTTTATATTTTATGTAAAATGTAGTCATTTTAGTTATCTAAGTGTCAAAATCTTATGTTAGTAGAATCAAGTAAATCACTTTACGTATTTGAGAATAATTTAAATCGGTTTTTTGTCAAATTTCGAACTTTAATTAAAAAGTTATCAGGTGTAAATAAATGCTTACAAAGCTGAAATAACAAAAAAAAAAAAAATATATATATATATATATATATATACCTATATATATATACATATTGTAGGAAATAAAGGAAATATTATGTAAATATTTGTTAAGATACTTTCCAAGTAATTCTAATGACACAAAATGAAAAATTCTTTAACAACAGACAAAACTATGAAAACGAGATGCTTATCCGATCAAACAAAGGAGGTGTTTAATTAAATGCGTTTATGTAAGAATATATTGTAACGAATACATAAGAATATGCATATTTGATAGTATATGTATTCATTTCAAAAATATTATCTAAGAGTGGAAAGTGTATTTAAATCCTTGTTATTGTATATGATTTAAGTTGGGTAATATTTATTTATTTTCATATCCATAACATTTTACAAAGTAGTAAGTCTGTGTTAAGAAAATCCGTTTGGCTAAAGAGATTGTTATTTATTTGTATTAATATCGAATTAAATTAACCTAAAGATAATTAAGATTATTAAATAAGCATACTCAAATGTCGGAGTTTCCTTATTTACTTATAAATTTCACTATTATTATTTTGCTAATATTAACGTAAATAAATCAAAATATTTAAAGCTTTGAAAAACAAAATTAGTCATTTTGATGGGAGAAATTTTCTACGGTAAATGTTCATCTTCAGTACATGAATATTTGAAGATTAGCAGTTTCTTTGCATTTCTGGTGATTTTAGCTTTGACCAAATTCAAGTTTTCTTTAAGCAACAATAAAGAAACTTATGAACTGAAGGCTTCTCAAAATGTTTTCCAATGTATTTCTAGTTTTCTGTGGCAGACATACTTCTGTGGTCACAACCCATAACGGCCTAAGTTTGTTTTTTCAATATTTTCAGTACAGGAGTTTAAAGTTTTGAATCTTCACTGAAAATCAGGAGAAGGTGTTTTTTGGAAAACTTTGCTACAGATTCCAAGGAAACGAATTTCTTTACTTAGTTGTTAACAAAAAATAGTTGTTTATTCTCGCAGTCAAAAGATATTATCGAAAAAGACACTTAGGCTCTTATGAATTGTTGAACGAAAGAAAGTCAAAAAGTTCAAGTTGAGTTAGGCTATTGTTCCAGATTAAATAAAAAACCTTAAGTTTGGAGAAAGACCTTAACTCAATTTATGTTTATCAAAAAACGAAATTGTAATTCGGAATAAGAGCTTAACTCAAGTTAGGAAAATAAAATTGTTTCTTTATTTTTTTGGATTAACGACTTAAGTTGATTTAGGCAATGATGAAAAAATAATGTTTATATTTGTTGTAATCCTAAATTGACTTAGGCAGTTATGCCAAAATAGTCGTTTAGAAAAATAACTTAAGCTATTAGGTTTTTTAGGATTAATTGCCTTCCTAGAAGAGATACAAACATGAAAAATGTAGAGCAAATAAATTTAGATACGCTGAATACGATGGTGCTAATAACTCAATTGTGTCCTAACTCGAGTTAGGCTGTTACGGGTTGTGACCACAGATTTTAAATCGTATCTGTTTTATTCAAATTAACCGAATTTGATAGTTTCAATTGTGTGATTGATTTCTTCGTATGAATGTCCCAGCATTTAAACAGCAAACTTCGATCTGCCTCTTTCTCTGTCATTACTTCACCGGTCGTTAGTTTCATTATGTATTACTAGGAAGAAATTGGAAACGATTTTTGTCAACAAAAACCAATCATTACCATTTCAAAATCAGCCAGGTGATAGTAACCGTTTCGTTTATATGAAACGAAGCTCTATTTCCATTGTAATGGTAATTTACACTCAACAAATTTCTTGGAAGCTATCATAGGACTGACTTAAAATCACATATCACCGGACTAACCTGAAAATAAATTTTACTGGAATGCAGCAAAAAAACAATTCCCTACACTTAGCAAAAAATTATATATCAGAGAAATTCAGTAAGCAAAGTCATCGAACCAACTGGAAAACATATGATTTTTACCGCTTTACCTTTACTTTTGCTCTGTCATTGCTGCACCTATCGTTGGTTTTATTACAGCGTATTACTAAGAAGAAATTGGAGATGATTCTCGTCAACAATAAGCAATCATTACTATTACAAAACCAGCCAGGTGTCAGTGACCGTTTCTAAATCTCTTAGCTTTGCATGAAACGAACCCCCATTGCCATTGTAGTTGGCAATTTATACTTAACATATTTCTTGGAATCTGCCACAGAACTGACCTAAAATCACATATCACTGGACTAACCTAAAAATAAATATCATTGGACTGCAGCAAAAAACAATTCCCTAGACTGACCAACAAATTATACATCAGAGAAATTCTGCAAATAAAGTCTTAGAATCAACTATAAAAAATATGATATTTACGGGTTCTTTTCAAACAAATCGCAAAAGCAATCCCAAAATATTCTTTCACAAATTGAGTCAATTGATTTCATAGTATACTTCTTAAGGTATTATATTATAATAAAATTAAAAGCGTAGGCAAACAAGCCCCACAAACTTGGCCAAGGCTTCGAAAGCATCGTTGATTCTAACTCATCATATTAGAAGTCACCAGTCAATGAAATCTCAAAACTCAACTATGTACGTAAGGACTGTTGGCTATTTTTCGTAAAAGGAGCCAATTCAGTTTTATGATAAACACTTTCCGCCAACTACTGCTTTCATATAACAAAGTAATGGAAGCAATTTTAGAGAAATATCAAAATGTCCTAATTATTCCTGTAGTGAAGTCAGTCCTTGTGTGGACAAATTTTTTCGTTTGGGGCAATTTTACCTACGTGTTTTTTCTACATTACAAATTTCATCCACTTGTAGCTTTTGCAACCCAAAATGGGTAATGGGCAAATCATCTTCAGATGAATGAAAGAAATTAAATGCTACCTCCTCATACGGAATAAATCGACCTGCCTGATTTCTCTTTAGTGACAAGTTGTATTCTGTAATGTATCTCAAAAAGCAAAAGAAAAGAGGCATGTTTTTTTATATTGTCAAAAAAGGACAATATAACTAATACATCGGATCCAAAAGTGCTTCATATTTAAATTTATACCAATTATTTTAACTTAGGCTTGTAATAGGAGGCATGTGGATCTCCGAACGTTGTCAAAGCGGCCTCTGAGGAAAATGTAATTTTTTACAAAAGCATTATAAATTGCATCCAATTCACTGGAAAATCCTTGAAAAGTTTATATTATTAGCATTTTTTGTAACATTTTTAAAATAACTTTTATGTAATTAAAAATTATTCCCAACCAAGAAATCATTTTAGAATCAATAACTTTTGTAAGTTACCAAAAAGTGTTTCTCTAGGGGGTAAAAGGACTTCTTTGAATATGAAGTAATTTTTTGATGGAAAAAGAAGGTAATTAGAAAGCTATATTAATTAGAGATGCATATCGTACAAAGATTTTAATAATTAACAAAAATGTTAGGGAAAAACTGAAAAACGCCAAACTTTTCTATGAATAGGTTTAGAGCAAGTTCTTTCTAATGGACTGATTTTACTCAATTTCAAATTTGAAATGGCAAAAGCTGTACGATTTCTACGTTTAAGATTAGAACAATTTTACTCATTTAAACCACTTAACTTAGTCTATTATTAGGTCTGTACGATAGAGTGATAGCCTGATTTAGATGGTCATCCTGACGCGTGGACGAAAGGCGGTCATATTTCAAGTGTGGCAGATTTTGCTGAAAATCAGGAATGAATAGCAGTTTTTCTAACTTTTAACCTCAACAATATAAGGTGGTCAACTTATTACTTATTAATGTTATATAAAATTTTCCACCTTTTGTATATACAATAAAAATAATTTTGTATAAAAGAAAATCAAAAAAAAAAGAATTATACATGTAAAAAAACAAAGTTATAAAACCTAATAAATGTTGACTAACATATAATCAAAAAAAAAATGACGTCTCCAGCCTCCCCTCCCTGACCAGATCAGAGTCTATAAATTATATTTATAGCTTAGAAAACCTGCTCTTTAGGTTATAAAGAATAAAATTAGACCAAAGAGCCGATCTATAACTTTATATAAATATTAAATCATTGCTGTTAAATCAATACCATAAAAAAAAATATAAAATAAAAACAACACAAACAAAATCAAATACAGCTTGTATATTACATAGTACATATATAAGTATGCAAGAATACAAAATAGAGTAACAAATTAAAGCATATCTTTAAGACAACATTAAACAATACTCAGATACATAATTACTCCCTTTTGACCAAGAAATTTTAAGTTGATATCAAATATTGGGTTATACAATTTCATGTGTGATTAGAAATTCTGTGAATAGGCAAATTCTCTGCTACGCTGTTGGACGCAGCATATAAAATATTCTACGTTGATATTTGGTGAAAAAGACACGTGTCTTCAAGACTATACCCGCCAAAAGCCAGCTTCAGTTATTATATTTATAAGAATTTCTACACTGGGTAAGAAGCGATTTCTGCGCCTTCACTCAGAAGAATGAATTTCTATATCATTCATAATGCGGCAAAAATTTAACATATGATATAAACAAAAACACTATTTTTGAATCATATTTTATAGAATTTCAAATCGTTTTTAGAAAAATTTTTGACACGTAATGTTGATCGTATGAGAATCGTTATACATAATTTAAGATAATAGACAAATTGGAATACTGCCACATAAAAGCCCAAATATTTTGTACAAAATGTAAAATATTTCGTTTATTATTATTTTTTTTTTTATGTTTGTTTATTTTACAACAATACTGCTCATAAAGTCAAAACACAAAACAATTTGTTTTTATTTTTTTTTTTTTTTTTATTTATTTATTTATTTTTGTTTTTTTTTTTTTTTTTTTTTGATAAAAAAAAAGCGTACTACATAAATTTATATTTATAAGCATAATAATAAGTATACGTAATTTTTTTTTATAAATACAAAATTGCACATAAGTTATGAGTGCTTGAGAATATTTGTTGTTCAACAACAAAAAAAAAAAAAAGTAAACAGATTATGAAGGCATTCAAGAAACTTTAATTTAAAAATAATACTTATAAGTTTTAAATTGTTAACCTATTAATTCACATAATCTTGTTATTACTTTTACCGTTGTAAATACATTTAAATTAAATTACATACTCTTTAATGATTTGATAAATGACAATTACTAGACAGCAGCTGAGAGTCCTTTTGCATTTCTTTTTCTTTTCCCTTCTAAGCACAAATTCAATGTTAATGCTAGTGAGTAAACGTACATTTATTCGTAGAAAATATAAGGCAGATGTTGTTTAAAGTAGAAATTCGTAATATATTATAGAAAATAAGAAAAAGAATGGAATACGTGCAAATAAATATACCTAAATTTAAAGTACCAATAATATCAAAATTAAGGTGTTTTCGCTCTATACGAAAATAAATGTCATGAGGTAAGTAGAGAAGCATAAGTGATATGCCAGCAACTAGAGTACAATGGAAATATGTAAAGTGTGGTTAAAACAAATCCATCATTTTTTGCAGGACACTTAAAGCTTTGTTTAACGCGATTTAGGTCAAATATGCATCACTTTGTTCGACAACTTGTTGCAGTTTTGTATATAATTCCATTATGACTCTCTCTCTCTCTTTCTTATAGAAATTGTCGTTTGTATTGGCAAATACTGAGACAGTTGATTTCCAAATTCTTTTCTTGGAGCGAATTTTTCATCAGCTATTACAGAGAAAACTGGTAATTACTAGACCCGTCCAGACTATAAGATGCATGTATAAAAATCTCCCAATTAATCTTTCAGTGCTTCTGTCAAGTCACCACCAATGTGTATGACCTGGCGTTGTTCTGATGAAACACAATTTCTCTTCTATTGCCCAAAGCATGATGCTTTTGGGCACAGATAGTCCAGTTGATGACGGTACAGATTCGAATTACAAGGTGGTTTTTTAAGATGTTAGTTTTTTCAGGTTGGCAGCACTGGTTGGTTGGTTGACAGCAATGGCGTCCAAACGTCATCTGTCAAAGTGAAAAGTGTACAGTATACTGTGCCATTTTATCATGGAAAAACTAGCAAACAAGCAACGAATGTAAATCGCTGAAATTTATTATCAAAAATCGTGCTCTGTGACAAATGTGCATTGTTTGATACTACATAAAATGGTCATCATACGAGTAATCGAACAGCTGAATCAACAATTCGTGCTGTTATCTTCAAATTTCACACCAAATTTACTTTGTTGGACATAAAACCATGCGTAGAATGCGTACCGAAGAAAATATTGTAGCCGTAGAGACCAGTATTAATGACTATCGTGAAATGTCAATTCGTCGCCGTTCTCAGCGATTGGGCACGTGTTCCTCAACCACAAGGAAACTTTTACATGTCGATTTGAGTTTAAAAGCCTATAAAATTCAACTCACCAAGAATTGTAGCCGAATGACTGACCACAATGTCTAACTTTTGGTGAATGGGCCTTACAAAAGCTCAGTGAAAATCAGCTGATTTATCGAAAAATTGTGTTCAGCGAGAGGCTCATTTCTTGCTGAACGAATACGTAAACAAGCAAAACTGTCGCATCTGGTGTGATGAACAGCCACATGTCATACATGAATTACCGATGCATCCCGTGGTTTATGTGGTTTATGGGCTGGTGGCATCATTGGTCCACTTTTCTTCAAAGACGACCGTGGAAGAAACGTTACCGTCAAAGGCGAACGATATCGAGCCATGATACGCAATTTCTTTTTTGGCCCAATTGGCTGAGTTGAACTTGGTTGACATGTGGTTTCATTAGGACGATGCAACTTGCCACACTGCTCGTAAAACAATGGATATGTTGAGCGATGAATTAAGTGAGCAGCTTATCTCTCGACTTTGCCCTGTGAGTTGGCCCCCAAGATCTTACGATTTAACGTCTCTTGATTATTTTTTGTGGGTTTATGTCAAGTCGTTAGTTAATGTGGACAAGCCGAACACTGTTGAAACCTTACAGAATAACACAACACGCATTATTCGTGAAATACAGACCGAAATGCTCGAAAAAGTGATGAATAATTGGACCTTCCGAATGAACATTGTGAGACGGAGCCGCGGACAACCTTTACATGAAATTACCTTTAAAAATTAAATGGCAAGGACCAATTTATCGATTCCAATAAAAAATTTTAAATATATATGATGCAATTTTGAGTGCTTTTTCGATTTTAGAAAAAAACTGCAATTAAAAAATCACCCTTTAAAAGTTTGGGCGTTGGGAAATAACTCATAGCAGGTGTTTTCTTGTCAATACCACCAAACACACAAAATAAACTCCCCTGACCGCCAATGATGGCTAGGCAAACGTTTGAGCCGGTTCCCCGCAATTCAATCAACATAGTTTTCACCACCCACCAATCACTTATGCGCTTCAGAAATCGATTGTTTTGTTATTATTTTTAACTTGAATCTTAGTCCATGAGCTTTTTATTACGTTGTCCCGTGTGGGGCATACATTTTTATATTCAGTCTTATTCAAGTTGCTTCAAACACGTAAACTATTTTACTCCTAAACAATGGAAATAATGCTTACATGACGGTCGGACTTGATGATTTCCAATATTCTATCAATATTTTCGACTGTTGGTTTTCAGAGTCTGATGCTTCTGTGGCATCTAAATTATCGAAACACAATTGCTGTAACCAAAATTGTTCATAATTGGTGTTAGGACTGTAAACACTGTTCACATTTTGAGCCACCTGACTTGAGTTTTCGCCTTTGCCGAAACACAATTGTAAAATATTGTATATTTTCTATTTGCTAGTGTCCATTTTTGATGCTCGTTCAGACAATACTAGAAAAAGGAATCACAAAACTCTCAAACTAGCTTTATGAGTACGAAATCTTCTTTTTCCAATATCATCAAAAGTAAAGCAACCGCACGTCTAACATAGAAAATACAGATTACTAAAACCATCTATTGAAAAAATTATGGATTCAACGACTCATTTTCTGGCACTTTTTCTAAATACATGCTTATGACAGCAACGTTAAAGTAACTTAAAATTTCAAGACTTGGATTGGGGTTGGTGACACTATATTTTTATGAATTTTAAAGCTTAACATTTTATTAAAGATTATTTAAATCTGCACTATAAACAATATTGTCAAACATTTTTTTAATTAAAAATCATTTTTAATATTTTAATCATCACATCGCACACATTCTTATGTAAAACTACCAGCAGTTTAAATAAACCAAAATGATTTAAACTCAACATATTCTTGTGCATATTTAAATTCTATAGTTGAACAATTCTCAGAAGCAAGCAAATGCTGCAGCCCGTGCTCAGACAAATGGAAAATCTAAACTGTACCAAAGCTTTTACTGGCGTGTTTGTGACATGTGGAGTCATACATGAGAATAAACATTTAACAATACCATGATGTAATTACACATTTAATTTCATGTACAAATTGTAACCTTAACATCCTTTTGTATCGTTGGTGTTCGTATTTGTGCATACACTGCACTGTATGCTACAAACCCATCTCACACACGCACACATATGCAACACACACATAACAATAGTTATTTGTGGAAAAGGAAACTGTAGCTTAAACTGAGGCATTTTTTAGAACAGACAAAAAAAGAACCAACCAAGAAACCCGCATTTGTTTTGGAAGCACATGTTCTGGCAGCTCATGCATGTATATGTGTTAACGATTTAGCATGTATTTGGTTGAATTTGTGTGCTGTATCCCGGATTATTCTGTATATGATGTCCTTGTGCATAGTTGTTGGTTTCGTCGTTGTGTTTTCTGCTGCTACTACATACTCGTATATGCAGAAGATGTGCAGTTTATACGTAAGCAACACTTAATTGCTTTTGACAAAAACAAAAATGTACATGTTGCTAAATAGCAAAAAAAGAATGAAAACAATTACGACTGGCAGTTCAAGTTTTGTCGCAGGGTTAGAAGAAGAACTGGAGTAGAATCTTAAGTTTGTTGAATAACCCCAGGCAAGTACTTACTCCTAATGTCATAAGGTTTCATGTATCAAATCTACAATAAAACTACCAAAGAAACGAATGACAAGGATGTCCATAGATGAATTTCCTACGCCGTCTCTCTTTCACTGAGAGCGCTCACACAAACAACCTGCTCATGGCTCAAGGAAAGCCGAAATTCAATCAAAGACGAATATCATTTTCAGACTACAAAATGGGAAAGTAAATATTTGGTTTAACTTATGCTTCTTTTGAATATAAATCAAAAGTTTTTATCCACCTTTTTGTCTCAAGAAACGGAGAGGTTTGAGAGTTAACTGGCATCTCCACTAGTTTTTTTATTTATTTATCTTTATATATATAATTCTACTGTACGGGCGTTGTCAGTGAACTCCTCCCAAACGGCTGGACCGCTTTGCATAAATTTTTGTATATGCGTCTGGGTGGTGCCCGGAATGGTTTAGATTTACAATTCGGCCCAATTGGATAAAGGGGCGTGGTACCTCCCATACAAACAAAAAATTAAAAATCAATTATTTCTGCTCCTGCTTACGGTATTTGAACAAAATTTGGTGCGTAGGTTTGGTGTACATATCTTAAGTGCTACTGCAAATATGGGCGGGATTGGACAATGGGGCGTGGTACCTTTTATACAAACCATAAATTAAATATCTAATATTTCTGCTCCTGTTTACGGTATTTGAACAAAATTTGGTACATCGGGTTGGTGCACATATCTTAAGTGCTGCTGCAAATATGGGATTGGACAATGGGGAGTGGTACCACCTATACAAACCACAAATTAAAAAGCAATTATTTCTGCTCCTGCTAAAATTTGAAGGCAAAGCAACGTCTGCCGGGTTGGCTAGTTTATTATATTTCCATATCACAACCCAAAGCCGCATACAACCAAATTGATTATGCAGACTACCATTTTGCAACACAAGCTTGAAATTTTACAATTCAGTTCTTTAAAAGTTGCAGAAAATAATCTCTTAGTCTTTGTTTCCCATTAAGAAAAAAACGGGCCTGATGGCTTGCCCGCTTGCTCAGTGTCCTCGAGGAGGTTGCTTGTGTGAAATTCTTAATAAATTGGAAGGAGTTGGGTAGCTTTTAGCGGTACACTTTAAAAATTGCAGTGCGTTCCTCCTTTTATATGCCCGCTCGGGAGTCAATTCAATTCATTCCTATTGAATGGCGTCTTATTAAGCGGTTCGTTGGAATATCATTTCAATATATTTTACATTAAACAATATAACATGATTTCCTTACTAAGTACTTAAAGGGCAAAAATGTATAACATTTCACTAAATGTCTTTTTTCTCATGAATGACATCCATTAAAAACCATTTACAGGCATTAAATTAAACAATTCAACGCTCCATGAGAAAAAAAAATTGGAAAAAAGAAACTTACGATATTCCTCAACAAGGACCGCCACTGAAATTCCATCAGCATCACCAACAATAATGTAAACATGTAAAGGACATCAAATGTTATTAAAAATAATATAAACGCAAATGTAACAACAATGTTCACTCCCCGTTCATGTATTGGACTCTACAGGACGCAAAATGAAAAAAGCATTCTGTCCAAATGACAAAACAATGACGATGAAACCACCAACTACCCTGATACTTTTTGGCAAAAAAAAAAAGAAACGCACACACACACACACACCTCACAGCATAAAAACGTCCTTCTCTGCATCAAATAATGTTTATTGCGATTTTGCATCAACAAAACAAAACTGGCAATTGCAACAAAACTGCAAACGTTAAACGTAATAAAAGGGACATTTTCTGCACGGTTTTTGTTTGGGCACCAGGGCGTGGAGCTGCTTCCAACCAATGTCTAAAATATGGTAGGACTCGGTCACATGAAATGCATGATGCGTGAAAATGCCAGTGTATGTTACATAAAGTAAAAGTGCCCTTTGTGCCCTTTAAGGAAAATGGTGCAGTAGGGGACCCTAATGAAAGATCGCTTGTTTAACATCAAGTTAAAAAGATTTTGTTAAAAAGATTTTGTTTATCACAATTAAACAATTTGTGATTTGAATTTCCAAATAGATCACACAAAATTTATCCCTTTACCTCTCTTTATGGAAAAAGAGTGCAGTAGAGAACCCTAAAGAAAGGTCACTTATTTGG
>JAHXMU010000061.1:1578727-1598140 GCA_019455685.1 Philornis downsi
TTACCTCCCTTTACGGAAAAAGAGTGCAGCATAGGACCCTAATGAAACATCGCTTGTTTGGCGTCAAGTTAAAAAAAATTTGATACATCAAAGTAGTATAAATTATCTATCACAATTTAACAATTTTAAACTTGAATTTGCAAATAGATCATTCAAAATTTATTACAGATGAGACAGATTCCATTTCGATTCGATAGAGTTTCCGTTATCAGCGCAGTAAAATATTTAATTTGCCATTCTTCTCCTGGCACGCATCATAACTTGTGACATTATCAATCAGTTCTATGGGCAGCAGACCGATTACTTTTTTGTGACCAAAATCTTTGAATGTTAGTGCGGCTCAATTGAAATATAAAATTGGGGAGGATCTAAGGTTGACAAGCTAGATAATTGCTAAAGGACAGCGCTTGGTTGTCGTGGCTGCATCAACGATACTAAAACTTAAAATTGCATCAACGATACTAAAAATTATCCTGGACAACCAAAGAAATCACCACAGTGAATTTTTAGTGAAGCTACAGCGGCGTCAACTGTTCATTTTACTCATCATTTTTATGATAAATTAAAAAAATATAACATTCATTACATGAAAAAATTCAAGATATGATGAGGCATAAATTTTAAGTGCTGCCTCGAAACCGAATGACACTTCGTAGCATAAAGTCCAGGAAGTGCACATTCAACGGTCACTGCCAAGCAACAAAAGTCCACTGACAAATGTAATTGTCGGTGTACATTACAAGAAAAAAGTAGATGTCATTCATTTGGAAACTATTAAAACACGGTAACAACAAGTTTCGTAGTTTTACATTTGGGAAAATGGAGAGATATGAAACTGCAACACTACTTCTTACAACACGATAATGCAAGAGCTCTCTTTGTTTGAGAAATGAATGACTTTGTTGTTTTGAAAAATAAAATAAATTGAACAATGTTCAGTGAGATAGTTAGTGATGCAACTGCAAAACCACTTAAAAAAGATTATTTTAAAGACATTTTATCATTAGTGAAAACGTATTGCAAATAATCACTTATTTGCTAAAGAACTGCAAAGAGATGAAACTTGAAAATACACAATTACAACTTTTAAGTTTTTTCTGGGCCTAACAATTTTTTTTTAAACTTTTTATACATATTGTGAGCAACTAAGTTCTCGCTGATTTTTTTTTTTTTTATAAAAATGCAAGTTTGTTAAGAAAACATGTTCACAAATGATTCATTGAAAGTATTGCCCATCGCTAGCTACTACTTTTTCCCATCTTTCTGGCAAAACTCGAATTCTGTCACGGTAAAACTCTTGATAGTTTGAGGCTTTCCACAAATCTAGCCATTTCTTGATGTCATCATATGGGTAGAACTACCAGACCAGCCAGACCGCTCGCCATCGAACGGAACAAGTGATAATCGGAAGGCGCAATATCTGGAGAGTATAGCGGATGGGGTAAAACTTCCCATTTCAGCATTTGTGGGTAGAACTTAAAGGGGTATGCTCAGCGAGGCCGAGCGTTGTCATGCTGAAGAACCACGTTTTCGTGCCTCCCTGCCTATTATGAGCGTTTTTCGCTCAAAACTCGGATCAGTCACATTAATTGAAGTCGAAACTGATTCCCAATAATAGTTTTGCTTGGTTTCAATAGCTTGTAATAAATAACACCGACTTGATCTCACCAAATACAGAGCATAACCTTCGCAACGTGAATATTCGACCGAGGCGATATCGTAGAAGAATGACAGAGCAGACCCCCTGACTATATTTATTACAGCAATCCAACTGTAATAAATATATTTTTTATTACCCTTTAAAATATGATGAAAAAACTCTTTCCTTTTTGGTCGCTGAAGCAGTTGTTCATATGCGAAAAAACGACGCTCAACGTCCCTTTTCTTGAACTCATAAGGAACCCAAGTTGTTTGCTTTTGAATCATTCACAACGCATTCAATTGCTTGAAAATGACTGGGCGGGTAACTCTTAATACTGAAGTAAGCTGTACCTGCGTTTGACATACATAGATCACCATCAACAAATGCCGTCAATTCTAGGTCTTCGAAAATTTTTCGTTTTCCTTCCTGCGAGCGGTCATCAATATCAAAATCAGTGTCTTCAAAGCAACGAAACCAATCTCGACATGTTGTTTCACATAAAACAGCATCTTTGTAAACGTTTTGAAGCTCTCGATGAGCTCCAACTGCCGGTTTCTTCGATTGAAAGAAGAAAATCAATATTTTCCGCACCTAACAATTATTTGGCACAAAATCATACATATTCACACAACCAAAAGGATATGCTGTGAAAAAAGAGAACTATTGCGCCGAGGCTGTATGTTTACCATATGCCTAAACTTGGTTCATGATGTTTAGGTTATAACAGAATCGACTAACACTTACAGCCGGCGTCTTCTATTGACAAACAGCTGGGTGGGTAGGCGGGTGTTTCCTAGGATGCTTTGTACCGCTTACCCCTAAAACGCAGGCCTCTCTACCTGATCCTGTAATTAAGTAGGCAAAGGGTATGATGCTTGCGAATAAAAACAAAGTAGTGTGGCCTTGTGCCAGGCGCCCTAGGAAAAGGTGGATTATGTCTTTAGATTTACCTATAATATGATATCAAACTGATCTTGGAACTCGTTTTTCGAAAACCAAGTAAAGGGGAGAGTCATAGTTAAGCAAGACACATCCGGGCGACAGGTGTGGTTATAGAGAAGCCGTCGGGAGGTATCAAAAGATTTATCTTTTCCGTTAATATAGTTGTATGACCAGAGAGATCTGGTTAATGGACTATGATTGGAGCATGGCATGCTTTGCTGTGTTGATATTCTCTTCTCGAACATTAAAAATCTATGCTGTAGATTATGGATTACCAGTTCCATGCGAGGTATGATAAAGCAAAACTGGAGTGGCTTGTCTGCGAAGCCCAGACCAGAGGGTTCTTCTCTTCTGGTAGCACGGGTGACCAGGGGCCCAAGGAACATTGTTTCTTCCTGGTCAATGTTGTGCTGGCTGTGGTTGCCCAAACAAGTGTTTTCAGTGCTTTTGCGTTGCTCACGCGTTGGTGAAAGAAGGCATTAGCTTGGAAAACACTGTTCATATCTATCCGAGGTTTTCCTAGATACCTCAACTTCTACCCGCGAGGTAGTTCACTTCATACCAAGTGGCTACAAAGGTACTTTGGCCGAGTGAGGGAGTGGGACCTGAGGAAGTTTTTCCAAGGTACCTACTTCCAATCTCTGGTAGTTTGGCTAATCCTTCGGGATTAGTTTGAGTACCCCAAAGGGGCGCTTGCTGTCGCTAGAAGAAAGAAAGAACACATAACCAAGAAAGAAAAGCATATGATTAGAAAACAGCACCTGTGTGGTGGCACACCATGGGTAAGGCTTTCACAGCGAGACTCATGTAAAACCTTCACATCAGTTGACAAACAGCTGGGACTTAGTTTCGCACCTAATACTTACATTTTCACAGGTTAGGCAGGGTGTGAAGTGCAGAGCACATATTTAGTAAATTTTCATTAACCACGACACAGTGATTTATATTCCACGAACTGGCAATGTCAAAATGCTTTATTGACTTAAATCTGCAGTAATGGCAAAGACAGAAGCCACTTGCTTCTTGATTACAAAACTGCGACCTTGAAACTGCCTATATTTAAGCCATGTGCAAAGCTTGCGTAATAACTCTATTCTTGGTAATTCCCAACATGCTATCTTCAATATACCAGCTGTCCAGAAAGCGTAGTCCATACCTGACCAAACGATATCATACAATTTTGTCATTGATTTATACATTCTTTAATACGTTTACTTCACATAATTCTAGAACAAAACTTAAAAGCAAGTATGACAATTACCTCCAATTTGTATATTTCGATTACTGAAGTACTACTGTAACACTGAAATGATTATTATAGGGTACTCTCTCACAAATTCCCATCCACACATGTTGCACGAAGGACACAATGGGGCATTCAACATTACATTCTCATTCACAGAATCCGTGAATGTGGATGTGAAAATAAAACATGTGGGCGACACGCCAAATGTTGATGTTATTGCCATTGTTGTTGCTGCGATAGCTGTTGCTGCCGCGTTTGTTGCTCTGTTGTTATTGTTGCAACAACATGTACATATGCATACTGCATGCGACAATAAAAAATCAAGTACTTTGTAGTAGTTGAGTTCATTATATGCTGTAAGTGGAAATGTTTATTGTTATTTTTTTCGTTTTTTTTTTTTCTTCATTCTTTAGTCGCAGTTTTTTAATTCCTTAGGCTGTTACTTTTTTTTGGTGGGGGGAAGGGAGAAAGGAGTTTATAAATGTTTCGTTGTGTGTCCATTTCAAATATACTCTGTACCCGTATTTGTTGCACATGGAAAGAAACTTTAAATATTTAAATTGAGAGCTATTCAAATAGGTTTTATTGTAATATTTTTTTTAAATTTTGTTTTAAGGTACATTTTGTACATTTTAAATGAAAGGACTATGTGAAGAATATTGTAACTTTACAAAATTGTAAGTATTTTTAAATATGGCTGTCGAACTGATATTTCATTTTGCGATGTTGCGAGAAAACATTTATGATTTTGTAATGCCAAGCAAAAAATTAAAATTTTGACTAATAACATTTTCAGTAAACAATTTTTGAAGACTATAGGAAAATAAAGAATATAAGGATAATATTTCTTGATGGCGGAAGAAACTCATTATGCTGAACACCACGACTACAAAGAAACCAGCAGCAGCAGAGTCAAGACATATCTCTCATAATAATGAGTTTTTAACATGCAGGTAGCCAGAAATCATCTTGCCACAGGGTTAAACTCTAAGACTTTAAAAAAAAATCAGTATTTTTGGTACTAATTGTGATTTGATGCAAGTGGCGCTCAAAATATTTACTAGAATGACTTTGACTGCTACTTTTTAAATACGAGCGCCTGCAATAAAAACAAAACAAAATTCCTTGCATTCCATGAAACAGGAGATCTTTTCCCATTCAGTGGGCTTACGTTCATTCTACTTTTTCCGAACATCACAGTTCGAAAAGCATTTGCAAGACTTGTCGATTACTCAAAGCGTTCGTCAGACACAAGATATTTACAAGACTTTTCGATTACTTGATTACTCGAAGTGTTCGACAGACACATCGAGGTGACCGCCGCTTAAAAAATTTTAGTTGGCTGTATGTGAGCATTGTCAAGCATCGAAAAGGAAACAGCGAAAATGGGTCTGGTGGTAAACGAGGAGAAAACAAAGGTGTGGGTTTCAACAAACAAAGAGTTTATTCGTTTGGGACGCTGTGTGAACATTGACAACTATAATTCTGAAATGGTGGAAGAATTCATCTACCTCAGTTCCGCTGAACGAATGATGTCAGCTTGGAGATAAAGAGGAGAGTATCAACTTGCTTGCTAACAAACGTTACTATGGGCTAAGCAAGCCATTCAATGATAAAGCCTTTTCTCAACAAACAAAAATCCGACTGTACCAGACGTTGGTTCTACCTGTCTTGTTATATAGCGCAGAATCCTGGGCTATGACGCGAGCGGATGAATCAGTACTGGCAGTTTTCGAAAGGAAAATACTCCGGACCCATCCATAGACCCATACTCCATAGACCCATCACCGTTAACGGTGAGTATCGGCGCCATATGATGAATGAGCAGTAAAAGCTGTGTGCCGACATCGATGTGGTCAAACGCATTAATATACAGCGATTGCATTGGCTGGGGCAAATGTTCCGGCACGGAAAGTTTTCGACTACTAGCTCGGTGGACGGCGCAGAAGAGGGTGACCAAAACTTTGTTGGAAGGACTAGGCTTTTGAAATACTATCGAAAATTCGTGTGACAATTGAAGGAGAAGCGCAGAAAATAGAAGCGCAGAAAATCGAAGCACTTGGACGACGTATAATAGATAAGGATGTCTATTCTAGTCGCCACCTAAGTAGAATAAGTATGCGGGGTTAAGTCTGCAATCATGCAAATGACAGTCGCGTGTATTTAAAATCGCGCCATGATCAGTCACTGACACTATCAGTAATGTTCTTTATTATTAATTGACCATACTTAAACACCAAACACCAGATTTGTAGAACATCCATTGACGATATAAAGCGTACCGAACGACCATCAATTTCGGGACGCTCTACGTCTTCAATTCGTTCAAAGCCTATTTATGCTACTCATAAATAATTTTTTTTTTTTTTTTGACAAATCTGTTCTCCAAAAGCTTTCTGCAATATTTTAAACATTTTCGCAACAGAGATTTTATTTCACAAGCAGAATTCAATGCAACTTTTTTACGCAACAAATCACACTTTATAAGAATTATCAAAAATAATTTTAACTTCATACAAAATCAAGCGTAGCTCAAGCACTAAAAACATTTATGATATAAAATTTAGCACAAACATCTGGCACAGTACTTAAACTTAGTAAGAAAAATACTTTTGATATTCAGTAAATCCACTTAATTTAAATTGAAAACTGATTTTTTTTTTTTTTTTTTTTTTTTTTTTGACATTCAAGACGACAATCCTGAATGGTGATTTTTGAGCCCACAATTATCAGAGTATTATTTCTTTGTTTTAAACACACTCTGCACATCTCTATCTTTATTTTCATTGCAATCTAAGAAGAACAGGAGTCGCAAGTGTTTCATGCATTTACTAAAGTTTTCAGCCATCATTTCTCTTCTAGAACCATTCATAATCTTTTGCTACGAACACTAAAATAGCAATGTTTTTATCGCTTGAAAATGGGGGTTATCCCTTTACTATATTTCCTAAATATCAAAAAATGGATGGTTTAATTTAAAATATTAACTGATAAATATAAAAGAAAACTCCTGCCACATGCGCTGCTGTATATTGAAATTCGTAGTTTTGCCGTTGCATCGAAAACATGCAAAATGGTCACACACATTTCGCATGTCCTTCATTCACGTCCGATTATCCTTTTGCTGAGCACAAAGCTTCAGCTTCGTTCTCCACCAATGATATTAAAAGCTGCAAAGAATTTATAGTCTTATGTTTGTGGTCTTTTATTTTCTCCTGTGTGTTTGTATGTGCATGTGCGTGTGGTTAAACCCATTTCTTTAATGCTCTTTTTATAGCATTTTATGATGATGTATTATTATTGCTTGTTTACACTATCTGGATGGGGTTGGGGGAAGGAGGGATACGTTTGAAAGCGGAAGTATTTCAAATTGTTCGTCTTTTTTTCCTTTCTGGTTTCCAACTTCAACAATAAAACGAAGTTTAAATCATAAAAATGGGCATCTTTTGTATTTGTGGCCGTTTTTCTTATCAAGATGGTGATAACAAACATATAAATGATGGCCATTTTGAAATAAAATAATGCTTTGTAAATGAATAAATATGTAGGAAAGAGTAAGAGGTTTAAACTGGTTTGCAAGCAAAATTTTTGTGTTGCCATTAAACAATGATCAAGAATTATCTTATAAATGCCTCAGACACGTATTCTAAACTGTAAATTTTTTATTGCCGTCTCAAGGTCTGTCTGTCTACTGCATATAGAAACTCAACAAAAATACTGTAAAGAAGGCGACATCTGCCAACTCTACCTAGCAATAAAGCAGAAATTAGGTATTCTTAAATAAATTCTTATACTTGTTTTTGTGAAAATAAAAGAATTCTACATGAAATGGTTGGGACAGTCGAAAACTTCTCATAGTCTGTGAGTTTATATGCTTTCCTACTTTGAAACTTCATATTTATGCCAAGATTTATTATACCCTCCTACAGGGGAGCAATGATTATCCAACCAAAGCAAAGTTAAGCGCATTTAACTGTCTATATTTTTAACTGAATGGGGTCGTAGTCTGGAATATGTATAACAAATCTATTTAACTTTTGAAGAATCACTTTCCAAAGGTATTCAAGCATGGCTAGTCATTGTTTATTCAATCTTGATAGGTATCTTATTTTATGTTTTTTGGCTCTAATTTAAGGGAAAGTAATTAAATAATTTTAATCTATTTAACGAATAGCCCATCTGTATCAAATGTAAGCCAGTAATATGGAAAAAAATTAAATCAAAATAAAAAAATAAAAATAAAATAAATAAAAATCAGTTTTCGTGTAGAAGCGATATTAGGAACTGTTGATGCCAAAATATACTACGGTATTTTTGATCATTTTCATATTCACCCTAGTTTACTATCTGCCTGGCCACCTTAATGTTAATTCGCCGAAAATTCATGGCTTGACCGCGTAACTCACACATCATCTCCCACTTAGTTCTAAAGATGTCTACAATTGGTCTCATATACTCTCTTCGTCGCTTTGCCATTACCAAAGCCCTCACTTGTTACTGTGAGTTCAAACGAACTAGTCCAAATTGGTAAGCTTCTGTACAAATTATTTAAATTCAAATAAAGAAAAGATGGTGTTCAATTCAATCCTCCTAATTCTTAGTGTTTTCTTTTTCTTAATATTTCTACCCTCGGTAAATAATTTGTGATAAATATCACAAGGAATTTTGTGATATTTTGTCTCACAATTGTAAACCAAATGCCAAGACAACAACCAAATGTAAAGACAACAACGCGCCTTCAACCAGGTCGATCGAGCGAAAATGTCGCAGCTGTACGTGATGATGTCGCTCAAACTCCATCCACCTCCATTCGACACCGAGCTCAGCAAACTGGTGTCTCAAAATCCACCATGCAGCGAATTTTGACGAAAGAAAGACAAAGTTCAATTGACTCAGGAACTGAAGCCAGCTGACCATGGACAGCGAAGGGAGTTCGTTAATTGGGTATTGGAGAGACAACATGAAAATGCTGATTTTGCCGATAAAATCATCTTCAGTGACGAAGACCATTTCCATTTTGATGGCTTCGTCAAGAGGCAGATTTGTCGCATTTGGGGCGAGGAAAATCCTCGAGTGATTCACGAGAAGCGAATGCATCCTCAACGTATCACTGTGTGGTGTAAATTTTGGGCTGGAGGAATCATTGGACCTTTTTTTATGAAAATGAGTCATGTCAAGTGCAAACAGTCAATGGTGTTCGGTATCGTGAAATGATAACCAGTTTTTTCGCACCTAGAATTGAATAGAATTGAATATGTTCATATATATTCATATACCAATGCACCACCAATTTTGTGATTGAAGAATTATAAAAACAGTAAAAAATTCAAAGAGATCAACTATTTCAATATTTTATGATAACCAGTTTTTTCGCACATAGAATTGAAGAAATGAATGTGGATGTCATGTGGTTTCAACAAGACGGCGCCACATGTCATACAGCCAGAGAAATAATTGAATTGCTGCATCAGTCATTTAAATCTTGCGTTCTTGTTTGGACACCCTTTATTTTACAACAACTATTTTAAACATAATCTTTTTTTTTTTTTGCCAATAACTATATTTATATCTACACTGAAAATATTTTAATGAATTTTTACACACCAACATTCGTTAAAACAACATTTTACTTTAACTATTTTAAACATAATTTTATTTGTTTATGAATATCTATTTAAATTCAATATTAAAAACAAAAGACGACGCACGGCGCACATAGGACAAACTGCGCACAGCACTTAACTATATAGCAGATTTAAGTTGTTAGTAAGCTGAATACCCAAAATCATTTGACTGTTCTAGCAGTCAAAAAAACTGATTTCCTGCAAGGCTATGTTTAGTCTCAAAACTTCAATTGTCCTGCGAAAATATTCAGCACATAATCAATTAAAATGTTTATCTATTGCAAATTAATTTATCTAAACTTGTTTGCATTTAATTAATTATTTTGCCTTCACTATTTAACATTTAAATTTCTTGTACATATCCATATCTGTGCACAGCAAATTCAAAGGATTAACATTCAAACGAATGCCAAACATTCGCATTACATTTTACTGTAATTCAGGCACATCCTCTTATGTCAGACAAATTGATTAAGCTGACAGTTCATCTTATGATTCAGTTATTTAACCTTAAAGGAAATATCACAAAAACTTAACACAATTGCAATTAACACTTCCCCCTTTCACAACTTTGTGAATAACATCATGTCTTTGACATGTGAATCTCATTTATCAAAAAATACATCCTCGTATACACATGTACTCTGCATTTAGTATAGAACGATATATGATCATCAACAGGATGATGAGCAAGCAGCTAGTACAACTATTATATATTTTTCTGTTTTAATTACATATTACAATATTTACACTCTAATGAAACATCGTTCCGTTTCTACACTTCATTCTCCGTGAGAAACCCTTTTGCCCCAAACTACTTCCGTCCTCATCATTTCTACAAAAGTTTCATAGGATAGATATTGCATAGTCGTAAGAGAGGGAAAGGAACATCACCAGCAAAAACCTTTTTCATCAGCCTTCAAATGTTACCTATAAAAGTTTCATATGCGAAATGTCTGTCTGTCCTTTCGTATTTATGTCATTCCTTCCGTATTTCGGTCTGAGTCTTCTTAATATCCTAGGTTGGTGAGAGAATGATGTGAGTTTTGCTCATACTAGAATGTCACAGTTTTTTTTTTCTCTTGTTTGTCTATGTTGAAAACGACAAACACTTTCAGTAATTAAATCATTGTAACAAATAGAGAGAAAACATTTTTTTTTTTATCAAAGTGAGAAAATTTTTGCGATGCACTAAAAAGAAAGTTGGAAATTACTAAATGAGGGTTGCAATAGAACAGACACCTGTTTGATGAATAAATTCTAGTTTGACGAAGGATAGATCAAAAAGTTTAAAGACGAACGAGAATATTGTACTCATCTGTAACAAAATATTTTCGAAGCAAAAAAATTATCAAAAATTCTAAAATAGAGATGAAATATATATAATCAAATTAAGGCAATTTAAAGTGGTTTTTTATACCAAAAAAAGTGAATATTTGTTGCGTTTAAGCATACTCGAAATTTTTTTTATATATCAGTACTTGAGAAGAAAAATGGTTTAACTTAGAATTTGTCATTCTGAGATATTAAGCGATTTTTTTTTTCTTAAATCGCTATTATGAAAATTTAATATAGCTTTGCATAATTTTCGAAAATTTTAAATAGAGCTAAGACCATAACACGCATCTTAAGAATATAAACGATAATAACAAGAACTGAGTTTTCATTTATATCATTATTTAGAGATATTATACAATTTTCCAAAAATCGCAGTTCCTAAAAATTGCTAAAACTTGAGTAGATATTATTAAGCGTAGATATACTTTAAAATAATTGCAATAAAAATAATGAATAATTTCAACTTTGTCCTAGCTGCACGTAAGTCTAACCGCAGTTACATAAGGAAACCATTTTGACTACATTTTAAGAAGTTTTCAATGAAAAATAATTCTAATTGCAGAATGCACTTTTTAGGGTGTAAATCTGTCAGATTTGATCTGAAGATTTCATTTGGAACTTTGTTTTCTCGAGAGAAATAGGAAGTTTCGCGGAAGAACTTCTTAGTGGGATATTTATACTTACGAGGGAGTTTCGTACTGGAGCAGATCAAAAGAAAACAGGATACTCGGATAAATTAAATTATTAATTTATTAAATTAAGTGGCCCGGTTGGCGACTGGCAGAAAAAGAGAGAGGATACATCGCTGGTTTCAGTCATAAGACTTCCGTGCCCCGCTCGATTGCCGTATGGGAGTAACAAAAGCAGGGGTGTTTACAATTACATGGTTGTTTTAAGTAAACTTTTTCAATTTATAGTATTTACAAATTGTTTGATACAAGCAATTCAATGTAATTTAACATAATTTTCCGAAAATTGATTTTAATTCATAGTTCATAATTTAAATTACTTTATAAAATTCATTTTTTAATTCATGGGAAGGATTAACTATGTTGAACACTAATAAAACAAACAATAAATCTGTCGGCTTTGCATTCTAAAATTAAATTCTATATAGGTATATTCTTATAATATAAGAACCGAAGTTACTTAATATTTTTGGAAACGAAAGTAACTCAAAGACCGATTTAAAAAAAAGAAAAGTACTACTTTATTTCTGGCAGCCTTAGAGAGAAAGCTTTCATAAAGAAAGAAACAGGTTCTCTATAGGCTACAGAGAGCATCGGTATCGTGATAATTCTTGGTGGTACACTGACTTCGACTAGGCCAAACGCATGAAAATATCACGATTGGAATTGTTGGATCTCGTGGTCCGAGTGAGCCAAAACGCCTCAGCACAAAAAGTCCTTAACATTAATGTTGTTCGGTGGCATGAATAAGACTTTCAAAATTTCATTGAATACAGACAAATATAAAACTGACAATCTTTCTATTTAATCATTCTTTTATATCAAAAATTTTACTTTTCTATTGATGGTGAAATGAAAATAAATAAATAGATTCAAATTCCTTTAACACCTCTCGTATTTGTTCACTTCTTTCTATGCGAACATGACATAAAATTATTCTATATTTTTTTTATTTTAAGTAAATTTTAAATTGTCAACATTTGCAGATTGTTATACATGTATTCGTTACACATGTACAAATGTATGCATGTATGTATATCGTACTTCTACATTTCAATTATAATTAAAACTGCAAATATATAACAAAATTACATCGTCATAAATTATATAAACATCATGATATTCATTTGCTAAAAACTATTAGGGGGAAAAAACTCAACATTTACCTTCAGAGTGAAAGACAGATTTATTGTTGGCAAATTGTACTTTGATTACTTTGATCATTTAATATGTCAAGTTTTTCAATTACATGCAGATGAATGAGTTGGAGATGAAATAAAACGGCGTTTAGATGACGTAATGTGCGTAGATTCTCCACAAAGTTTGTTTGGAGAAAATTTATATTCATCCTGTAGTAATTATATTTTTTTATTTATATCCTTTCTCTGGTAGTTATATGAAAAACAAAATAAAAATAAAAATAAAAAAATATATAAATATTATTGCGACATAGAATTGCATTACGATATGTGGAACCTCCAAAACTATGAAAATCAAAGATTACGATTAGACAATTTTTCAATTTCTGAGGGCCACAAAAAACATTCTTTAATATAGCTTTCTGTTTTCGAAAAATAGTCTTTTTGGGTCAAATAAGCTCTTTCATAGATGTTCCCTCATTTAAAGGTTGCTGAGATGGCAGCTTCTTAGTAGTAAAGTTTTGAAGTTATAACTCCTAGATTTAGTATATTCATATACAAACACATGAATTCCAGAAAAGTGAAGCTATTTTGTATACAAAACCTTTCGTCCTATTCGTTACACTAAGTTTTGATAGCATTTCAGAAGACTGGTCCTTCCAAAGGAGGCTTGTTAGCTCTCTTCTGTGCCGTTCTTCAAATTTACTACCGAAAACTTGTAGTATAGGAGCATTAGGATTCATACGAGCGGATTGACACAGCCAAAGCAATCGTCTTATTCTGATGTGTTTGACCACATCGCTATTGATATCCCACCGATAATCCCTGTTAACGATTCCTTTGCATTTTATTCTCCTAAATACCTTGAGAAATGATTTATATGCTTCTGCCAGGCTGTATAGCAGGAGAGGTAAGATTATGGTCTGACAAAGTTGTTGTTTTATTCGTTATTTAACTGTTTGATGTTACTGCAGCCTTCTCAAGCATTGGAAGAAAGTCTGCAAAAGCAGTTCTGATGATAGGAAATTATTTGTTTCAAACACAAAGATATTAGCTAGTTGAGACGCTACGTAAACATGGAAAGCTATAATTTTAAACGTTGCAAGCATCGACTTCACTGTCGTTAAAGCAATGCTGTCAACCCGGAAATTAAAAGTACGTAATGCAAACTAACGCTATTATAGACTTAGTAAAGCAAAAAGTATCAAAATCCTTTCCTAAAGAGAACACAATCAAAACATAGGACATTGTTAAAAAAAATATTGGTACTGACCTTAAGTTTTTTTTTCACTTTCACGCATTGGAATCTATTGTAGCGGAAGCCTTTTAAAAATTGTATTCATTCATCAATTCAAAATTTATTTTATTCAAATTTATTGGAAATCAATTTCTTGTCCAGCACAAAATTGACACAAAATTGTAGTAGATAGGACAAATAAATATGTGCAGATATTCACCTTATGTCATTCCCAATATATATACTCGTATATATGTATTATTTGTTCCAAGCTCAGTCTTTTTATCAATAAATCATATTATATTTAATGGCCTTACTAATTGTTGTCTGTTTATTTTTGTGTATCCCTTTTATTTCAAGTAATCCTTCCAATCTCAAGCCCTTTCAACAATTTATGGTTAAGACAATTTAAAAACTTTATCCGATGATGGAGGTACGTGGCAAAACAAATACATTTACAATCTTAGCAGCAAATGAAAGAAAAGGGATTTCGTGTGAGAAACACATTACTGCCACAAATCATTACCATAATCAATCATCATAATTATAATGGGTTTATTGCCTATCATCCCTTTTTTTCAACGTTACGGACAGTATGAATATGTTATAAATGTGGTGTAAATGTGTGTAGAAATAGTCGTATGTCTACACATATGTGTTTGTGTAGCAGTTGATGTAGATTCATAAGTAATAAGGATACACATATCTTAAGTGGACACTTGAGTTTAAAGAGCTTAGGATACGAGGTATATCCTGAAAGTAATGTTAACACAGTTTGAATTAGTAAAGAAGTCATGAATTAAAAAGATTTTCACACTCCGCAAACCCAAGGGAAATAACCACGAACGATATACAGATTTCTATTTGCCGATTTTGTAATCATCTTTAGTATAAAGATTATGAGCAACATTTATGGGAAAACTCTATACGGAGTTGATACGTCGTTTGGAAAAGGCATTGATTAGCGAATTTTTAGTGAGCATATTTTGAAATCTAATTATATTTAATACAAGTACACAGATGTAAAATTGGGTAGGCAGCATAGGTTCAGACGCTTACGTAAACCATCCATCATTGCAGACAGCACACCGACTCATCGTCAGATAAATACTGGCATCAAAAATAGCTTCCTTCCAGGTATGCCAATATATCGAATTAAATTATTTTTCCATTAGAAAATTGCATATTTTGAAACTATTGAACAATTACGCTAAAAAAATATTTATAAATTAGGATGAATGTTTCCACAGATCTAAGAAATGTGACCGTTTATTACCTTTAGAATAAATCGTGAAATTTCTAAAAAAGGATCAAAGTCGACAAATTTGGTTGGTTGGTTAGTATTTGTTTAACATTTCAGTTTGTGGGTGCGAACCTCAGAATAACCATTTAGCATTATTTGAACAGCAGTCACCTCCATTTGCCTGACAAGCATTTCTGGTAGTTGTATAATCGATAAGACTAATAAATGCTTCTCAAACTGCCGCTCAAAATCGTCACTAAACCGTAGGTCCCATTGAATGGTCTAAAAATATGCTTGTAAGCTCAAGGAACGTGGGAACCTCTTCCATATCTCATTCATGGAATGCAAGGGAATTCGTTTTTAATATATATTTATATATATATATATTTAATATATATGTATATCCTTTCTGTTGTCTATAACCTTTTAATTAACGAATAAAGGGTATAATTATTGAAAAAGGACTGAAGAGGTTTTTCATTCCATCTGTTGTCAATTTTCTGTTGCTATCCGTGAAGTGTGGTGTATAAATCACAATTTGGTAGTAGCTTTGATTTTGCTACGCAGCTCCAACCGGTGAGTTTGGCCGGTGGGGTGAGAATCAGTAGGCCTCGGGGCTTAATTCCCGCCTGATTGTTCGGCGTAGGACCCCTAATGAGAGCGTCAAGCGGGTAGTGATTGATACCAAAATCGCTGGTAGAGACCCATAGAGTAACAGAAGAGGTAAGATAGACCTCACCTCCGCCAGGATTATGTTCCATACTAGCATAATCAATTTGGTATCTCTTGGCTGGAAGAAAGGGCTGACAATTGCGGTGGTACCAAAATTATCAGCCCATTTTCCTAGATAGGCCAAATTTTACTTGGTTATCCCAGGGGGGCGTTGGCAATCGCATTGTAATATGCCCAGCGTGTCGCACACCGTGGATAAGGCCTTCACGGCGAGACTCACGTTAAACCCCCGTGGAATCTGTCCTCTGTTCTTCCAAGATATTTGTCACCACAGCCCGCATTTTCCTAATAAAATAGGTACCATGTGCCAGGCCACAATCGAGGTGGCATCCTAAAAAATGAATGCGGTGGAATGTTTTCCTCCAAATTCTGTATAATTACTTGTAATTAACTGTGTTACTTGTAATTAACAAATAAAATTTAAAATTGTTGAAAAATGGGTAATTTTTTCCATTTTCGACCAATTTTACACAACTTAAAAAACCATAAACCTATGAATATGGAACTTTGTCATGCCAAATTGCAATAAACGTGATTTTCATGGCGTCTTCAACATGTTTGGGTCGGAATATCTCGAATATATGCATTTAAGGTGTTTCAGTTGACTATTTTTAGTCGTTACATACGGAATGGCAAAACAAATGCTACAAAAATTGTATATTTTAGACCAATTTATTGCGTTTCCCATGAAATTCTAGCTAAGATACTCACGAGAGAGCAAAGCGAAAAACGTACGTAATCAGCCAGTAATCAGTCTAAGCTACATACTTTTGAGAAAGCCGTAGTCTACACCACCGCACTCTCTCTTAAATATTACAACAAAACCTCCTAATCCTAAAGTTTCGGACACACAGTGCCAAAATATTGCGTATACTGTATCGTCTATTACAAAAAATGCCCTTAAATAACGAACGTATGATAAAGAACGGAGTGTCTGAAGAAAAAAAGGAGGCTGCATAGAGTTGCATATAAGAAAAAGATGAAAGAATCAAATCGACTTTTTGGTTTGATTGTTTTCTATCGACTTTTTCTATTTTGCTTAGAAAAGTTTCTAAAAGGAGCTAAAGAGTGAGTACATAGATATAGGGATTGAGGTGAAAACCGAAGATTCCCCCAAAAAGATTAGAAGCAAACGATATGAAGTATATCTTCTTTTCTTCAAGGACTGCGATAGAAATCTGATCACAGCCACGTAGAGCGTGGTCTAACTATGGAGGGAGAATTACTAGAATACAATAAATAAAAATGCCTATCTACATAAGTAAGTTAAAGCTATATATTGACTAAAATCAACAAAACAACAATTTAAAATACCGACAAAATATTGAAAACTATAGATGTATTTTTAATCCCTAGTAGAGTGATTGAAAAATTATTCTAAACATTGGGAGGAATGCATCAGTTTGGACAAGAGCCATGTTAAAGACAGATGAAATCAATTTTATATAATATCCTGAATTAAAATATTGTCTTAAGTCAGTTTTATCACTGATTGCAAAAAAAGTCTACTATTTACAGAACTTCGACAGCAGGTTTATCCGTATTCGAACCACTATTTATATTTGCAGCGATATGTAAACATTCATAATTCACGCTGGCCATGACCACCCATTTTGCCACAACATTTTCAAACATTTCCAAATACTTTGTTCTTCATTCCTCGTATTACACACACACAAACAAACTGCACCACCTAATAATTGCCCTAATGATTCATTGTCAAAAAAGGATAGCATAGATGAAGACAAAACAAAGGACCCCATCATCGCCAAGGATACTAAAACGGTTAAAGAAGACACAAAGTCTATATGTTCAACAAAATGCCAGCACCATTCTACGGTCTGTTTCCCTTTATGGCCAACATGAAACATGATTCATATATGTAACTAAATCATCTTTTCGGTGCGACGGTCCCACTTCAAGCTCCTTAGCTCTTTTAAGACAACTGCTCAACGTTAAAGATGCCATGTTAAACATTAACACCTTTCACACACAAATATACAGACAGCTATGAACGTAAAGGATAAAGGAAAAGAAACAATGAGAGTCAAACTGTGGATATTTTTCTTTGTACGTCCTTTTACCATTTTCATATGATTTCCATGCATATTTTATTATGATGTTTAACCGCCCTCTCTAAACTTTATGTTATGTTTTCTCTGGGTTTGGGTTTATGAAAATATTGAGATTAAGAATCTCATCGAGCCGAACGGAGAAGAAAATCATAAAAGGACAAAGGCAAAACAAATTACCCTGTCATAATGGCATTGTCATAAATGGGCACTTGGCTTCTTCATGACTTGTCTGATTGTCTGCCAACCCCACTCACTCAGTACATGGGAGAGATAATATTTTGATGTAGGTGTGATGTATGATTCTTTGATTAGTGTCATGACAAAGATAGGATTTATTATTATTTCTTATTAAGAACTATGATTTGTCCGTTTATTTGTTTAAACAAGGTTAAGATAAAGGAGAAGGAGATGGTATGAAATGGAAACAAATAAAAGAATATTATATTACTAATCGACAGCTACTTGATTTTTACAGGTTTTTTGATATTCGATTACTTTCCATATGAGAGAGTACGCAAAGGACAAATTACTTGTTTTAAATGTATGTTCTCGTTCCTTACTTCTTTGTGTTCTTTGTTTTTATGTCGATGAAGCCGTTTTGCAAAGAGTATTTAAAGTTGTCAATTTGCATTTTTCAATATCTCCATTAATCTGCGACAACAATCATAATCTCCTCTTTGAAGTTTATTACTTTTCCTTTCATTTCTATTTTAGATGGAAACGGAAACCAAGGCGCCTGATAATGAAATGGTTTCTCCTTACAGAAGTGTTAAATGGTACGTTATCATAACACAAAAAGAAAACCTGCTGATTTTTTGGAAAAATTTTTAAAAAGTTGAATTATATGATTTGTGAATATGATTGAATTTGTTTAGAAAAAATGCAAAATTTTAACTTTGATTAAAATTCAGAGAATCCAGTACGATATTTTTCTGTGGACTCAATATAATTTGTAAATATTCGTGACATATCATTTAAATGAACGCTGACAGCAAACCAATCTTAGGTCTATTTTGGATATTCATCAGTTTTGAAATTCTCCAGCGACACATATGCTTTGTCAGTCGAAAATCTTTAAAATAATATGTGTCAAAATCCGAAGGCAAATTTCATTCAAAACAAATGAGCAGACAAGCATAATAATTTTGACAATATTAAACTTTGACTATCTATAACGAAAGAGTTGTCCACATATATAATAAAATTTACATACTCAGATTTGAATTTTCAGGTGTTGATTCAGCGTCTTACCAGATAATTTCTTTTTATAAAAAAGTGTCCTATCTGACGCTTTTCTATGTACGAAAGCCCTCCTACCATGCTTTTTTCTATTTACGTGCAAAAATTATCCTGTAAGACACTTTCTATATGCAAAAAGTCTCCTACAAAACTATTTTCTACACCCGAAAAGCGTATTTTAAAATACTTTTCTATATACAAAAATTCTCCGACCAGACGCTTTTCTATATACGAAAATCCTCCTACCAAACGCTTTTCTATATACGA
>JAHXMU010000061.1:1598150-1626671 GCA_019455685.1 Philornis downsi
TTTTCTATATACGAAAATCCTCCTACCAAACGCTTTTCTATATACGAAAATCCTCCTACCAAACGCTTTTCTACATATGCAAAAATCCTCTTACCAGACGCTTTTCTATATACGAAAAGCCTTCTACCAGACACTTTTCTATACCCGAAAACTCTACTTCCAGACCCTTTTTCAGATTTGTGGAAAGAAAACTAATGGATTTTGTACCATTAAAAGGAACCATCTAAAAAGGATATCATTGTAAACGAACATGTGGAAAAAAACTATACAATTATCATTGAACGACCGCGATATGAATGGCTCCGGCTGACTTAATGCGCGTTTCAAAATTCAAATAAGAATTCGAGATACCTCTTTTCAATCGATGTAAGAGAATACGATAAATGAGATATAATATGAAAAAAGAGAGGTAAAATTCGTGATGAGAAATGAAGCCTTTTTCGTAGAATGCGTTTGAAAAATGTTGTAACGATTGGATTATTCCTTAAAATAAGCATTATTTCGTAAGGGGCCAATTCTGAAGGCGATATGTCTGAACCAATAACACATATTTTGTATTTTATTGATCAAATTCCATTACATTTTTGCCAAAATATACGAGTATATCAGTCAAACCCGTAATGTAGCTGCCACACATACAAGTATGTTAGAAATATGTCAAGAAACTAAAAGTTTTTCAAAAGGCCTCGAAAAATTCTGATGGGAAATTAATGGCAAATGAAACTACAGCTCGATAGAACCAAATAAGACAACTCTGGAATGGAATTTTATCTCAAAAAGTAAAAAGTACTCAAAATTAGCTGCCTGAGTGTTCACCACTTAGTTCTACTTTTCTCTACAAACCCATGCAAATATAGCTATTATGCCAGCTACCTTCGCAATCTAAAATTCCAGTTGTTTTTGCATCTTGTCTTATCAACTTTATCCTTGTTATCCTTCACTGCGAATTCAAGACTTATCGATGGTGAAACTTCTAACTCATATTACGCCATATGCGTGGCTTAATATATTTCTTGTTGGAACTGTATATACGGAAACGCGATGCCATCTTTGAATTTGATTTTGCATCTTCTTCTTCTTCGGCGGCGACTGGAATAGACATCCTTATCTATGATACGCCGCCCGTAGAAAATAATTCCAAGCACTTCGACCTTCTGCGCTTCTCCTCTAATTCTTCACGCCAAGTTTCGATTTTGCATCACAATTCATAAATGATTACAAATTTTCTTATGTCACTGAAAATTCAGGTTTTCTTTGTTACTCAGAAGCCACAAAATTCCTGCTTCCTATAAATTGCTACAATACATAACGTATTCGTAAATATACTATGTCCTCTTTAAAAATTGTTGATTTGCTAATAAAGGATATCAATCAAATATATTTATGTAACTCCAATTCAAAAACGGTGTCGACTTTCATTTAGTCATTTAGTCATTGGTTTTTTATCCATATAATATTTAACAAAACGTTTTTATGTAGCTCAAATTACAAGCAGTGTATTTCCGGTAACTGTGGGAGCACATAGAATTACTGCGAATGACCAAACATTATATTTGACCACCTGTAAAATAATATAAAAGCTTTTATAACTGTAAGCCTCCCTTTAAGTACGATTTTTTTTTTTTTTTTTTGCAAACACCCGAAAGAGCGACAGAACATTTTCAAAAACACTGATATTTATTAAAATTTCGCTTTATAATTAGTTTTTGTTTTTTCAATGATGTTAAGCGCAAAAATTCATTAAACTAAAGTCTCGCAACAAAAGTGAATTCATTTTCAATGCAAAACAAAACAACAAAAACAATTAAAAATGTGTAAAAACTTTTGTTTATGCAATTTAAAACAAACTAACAACTAAAACAACAACGCCAGCACAAATAAACAGAACAATTTGGCCAACTAAGTGAAACCTAGAAAGCGGAAACGGATCTGAGGCAAAAATGCGATATACGAGTAAAAAAACAGCAACAATACAAATACAAATCCAAAATAAAAACTAAACTAAACGTTGAAAAATGATTGTTTTAATGAACTTTTACGAGCATTTCGGTGTACAAATCAACACCAAAATTGCCTCAAGTGCCGGGTGTCGAAACAAAAACATTAGTTAAAGCAATTTTTTTAGTTCGAGATGAGTTTTTCCCCCCGCAAAAACGAACATGCGTAATAACAACACGTAAAGGAGTAACTTGGCTAAAAATGCCAGTAAATCAATTTCAATAGATGATGTAAATTTTAAGCATACATAATGTATGAAAGAAGGTTGTGGCATAATCGAGGCTGAAGTGCTCTTTTTACGCAGACATTTGGTGTCAAAGATGCCGATCAAAAGTTGTTAATAGCTGGAGAAAAAACAAACTTCCAAAAATGTATCATTATATGCCGTCAAAGAGTACACTTTGTCAGCCTTTCTAGATATAGAAGGAGGATTCAATAACGTTTCTTCTGATACGATAGTTGCATCACTATCAAACCTGGGAGTATTACGAGTCTTGTGTACAATCTTCTTATGAAGAGACGTACTAGGACGAAATTAGGGTCGTCGGACCTGTACAGATATGTCAGTAGGGGAACACCCCAGGAGAGTGTTCTATCCCCCCTACTACGGAACCTCGCTCTGAACAGTATTCTGTTCTCTTTAGAGGAGGCTGGAGTCAAGGTTGTCGCATACGCGGATAATGTGGCGAAAGCAGTTTGGGGGAAGTTTTTGGGAACGCTCAGAGACATCCTTTTCACTTGAACGAAGTGGACGGGGGAAAACGATCCAAATAAGACCGAAATGGTTCTGTTCACCAGAAGGGTATAGAATTCCATCTCCCTGAGGGGTACCAAAATTCCTTTCGCGGACTGTGCAAAATACCTTGGTGTATTATTGGATAAGAAGCTGAATTTCAATCTCAATACTCAGGACGGCGAAAAAGGCCATAGTGGTGCTATATGCATGCAAGAAGGCAATAGCGAAACAATGGGAATTAAAGCCTCGCATTGTTCCCTGGTTGTATACTGCAGTAGTAAGACCGATAATTTTGTATGGTGTTATCGCCTGGTGGAGGGCTCTTGAGAAGTCCACACACTGTAGGATAATGGGCAAGGTCCAAAGGATGGCTAATCTGTGCATCACAGGTGAGCTCCGCAAAACCTCATCCGATGCACTAAATATAATTTTGCTTTTACTACCCCCGGACATAATAAGTATGCAGACTGTCTCAGCTGCGGCAGTAAAACTAAGAGAGCTGTCACAGCGGGCAAACAGTGATTATGGTCACAGTGTGATTCTCAACGTGGTACCTGACATGGCAGGCACTACTGATCACACTCTGAACCACTGTTCGACAAGAAGAATGCATGGAAATGTAGAACTCCTGTTATGAGGCTGTATGTCGACTTTTACCAGGTAACCAGGTATGTTTTGGGGTCTACTTTAGAGACCTGGGGCTAAACATAGCAAGAAGGCTACTTGATCACTGTAGCGACTATCAGGCCGAAATTTTGGTTATTAAGGAAGTGGCAGAATGGCTGAAATATAACATCCTCACCACGGTGGAGATTAACATATTCTCTGACAGTCAAACTGCCACTAGATCCCTGGATTCTGTCTTGCTGAACTCAACATCAGCCCGAAAAAAAATTTCAATATTCACCTTATGTGGGTGCCGGGATACAGGAACATACCAGGGAACTGCAGAGCAGGCGAGCTGGCAAGACTAGCGACAACCTAACAGACTTCAGCCGATTTGGAGTCCGTGGGCATGCTTCTAGACACTTGCAAGCTTCTATTGATTTTGTTTTCCAAATCTACATTATCACTATTACGTTGTAAATGAAGTTAAATGTAAAAGAGTTCATATCTACATGTTTGCCTGTTGTTTCTATCAAAGAACATCTGCATTTGTCCATAAGTTCTCTTAGCATGTAATACACAGAAAAACACAGATTCGTTGAAATTCAAAATGAAGAAAATTCTAGATATTCTTAATCGCCTAAAATCCATGCCAATTTAAGCATGAATGTCAGTGTGGCTTTCAGTGTGTTCATTAAAATCGCTATCGTATTGGCCTTTAATACGCTCGAGCTAGTAGACTGAATTTTTGCACGACAAAGCCAAACAATTATAAAAACTGGGCAAAATCGGCTCAGCAGGAAGAAATTTGCCCATTTAATTTAATCCTTAGATAAGAGAGATCAAAATAGGTTTATAAACATGGGAAATATCAATCCCAGTTCATACACTTTTTGTAAGCTTAGTTATTGAAAAGTAAAAAAAAAAAACATGAAGTTTTAAAGAAACTCGAGATATTTCAAAATATTAGATGTGAGAGGAAAGCGTGTTTGAAACTTTCACTCTTTCGCCAATGATTTAGTACACTGTTCACTATACTGATGACTACAGCTGCCCCTAGTGGCACCTAAAAATCCATTTCGTTTTTTTTTTTATTTTCCTGTAAAAAGAAACTAACGAAACAAACAGTATTAAAATTTGCACATGTTTTCAGTAATAGACAGCAGAATTTTAAAGCAGAAAATACGAAAATGGGAGCAAGATTTTTGAAATATTATTCATTAAATTAAATTTATCTAGCAGAAAATAAAGAATTGAAATCAAGATATTAAATATTAAAATTGATATTAAATATTAATCATTAAATTAAATTTATCAATTTAAGATATTCCTCCTCCTCTCTCGTTTTGAGAAAATCAGACTCCATTGCTTTTAAAATGATATTAACATATCATCTCTGCCGTTAGATATACCGCCACAACCAAAATATTCTCCGCTTTCTCTTCTGTACATATTTTGGCCTTCCCCAATCTTTGTATCAGTCCACCAGCTCTTTTTTTTATTCCAACTATGAACTTTTCTACATTTGCTCCGTTTGTAATTACAAAGAATTTTCTGCAATGTTTGCAATCTTTGTCATTAACTAAGAAAACAGAAGTGGCAGCATTACATCCATTACAATGACACAATTTGAGCTTAAAAAATATGTAGTTAGAATTTTGTAGGAAATATCCCATGAAAAAGAATACGAAATTAAAATTGCAGCTACAAAACAAACTTAAAAAATGATGGATATCGATGCTTTAAAGCCACATCAAAATTAACCATCTTCTGATTTCCATCTTGCTTTGCCATCAAATTCCTAACATTCATAACACCATGAAGTAGACTCCGAGGTAGATTTTAGATTCCTTCAACAAAATAGTTTAAAAAAATTAAAAGGTGTTTAGAACAAAAGGATAATCAGAAAACCGTGGTTCGAACACTTCTTAAATCCCTTAAAGATAATTTCCTTAATTTATTTTAATTTTAGGCAATAGGCGTGAGTCGATAAATAGCACTGCCGACTCCTTTCACATGATCGTGAATTTATGCCTCGCTTTAACCACCTGTTTTTCTTTGAACGGCGGCCACTTTCATGTACTGACAAACACTTTGTATAGCTGATTAAGCTGCAAATCTATTCTCTATCTATTGTGCGCCGTTCATAGAAGATAACCACAATTCCTTCGGCCTTCAGCCCCTTTTTTCATCAAACCAATTTTTACAGTAATTTAAAATATTTCTTTCAGTAGAGTTTTAGTCATCCTCTTTTGTAACAAATAATAGGCAGGTGCCAGTTAATAAAGGAGTAAAGGCTTTTCAAAACAAATTTCATAATCGTTAATAATTTTTTTAAAATTACTAAATGTCAGAACCTTTCACTTATTCCATCTCTGTAATAAATGGAGATTTGGTTTTTCTTCTCAATCTATATGTATATAAATCATTTCTTCAGAGCCTTTTAAATTTTTTACTGTTTAAAAACCAGATTATTGGGTATTAAGCTATTAGCAAGATATTTAGCCAGATTTAGTATAACAATTTACGAAAATATATCTGCAGATTTTCCAGAAACCTTACTTCGTTGCTAAGTCAAATCTAACTTAAAACAGGCGCGTTTGCGATCGAAAAGTTGCTATAAAATTAATTTGACCTCATTGAGGTTTTAATACCATCTAAAAGCTACTCAGAATATTTATGTAAAATAATCTGTTTAATCGACATTATGAATTGAATACATTTTCATTTTCAAAACTCTTAAATTTCTATTTTATTTACAAATTCATTTTCATTTATTATTTGAAGTAATAAAATTGATCAGATTTCATTCCAAAAATTCAACATTTGCAATTTTTTAATCAACAAAGTTCCACACTTCAAATTTATTTTCTCCCAATTTATATTTGTTTGCCAAACTTCCAAATAGAAAGGGCGTTCTATTTAAATTTAATTTTCCAAAAAAAAAAAAAAATGCAAAAAAGCTCAAACAAAGAAGTCAATACCTCTTTAAGTATCAAATCCACATTCATTTGAATTCATTTCAATTCAGTTCAGTTCTTCTCTCTGCACCTCCCGTCGCATTCACAAAATTTTGTAATGTAAAAACTTCAGCAATTAAAATGCATTTCCACTTTGCAAAAAAAAAATTGAGTAAATATATACGTTCAAAAAAAAAAAACTAACAACTATTCGTACAACCGTTTCCCTTAATTTCCTGTTTCCGGTATCCTTCCGCGAGCGCGATATCTTTCGCTCTCATCCATATCTCTCTTCCGTTCTCGCTCTCTCAACACTTTGAACTGAAAACCCATTTGAAAATATAAATTCGTTGGATTTTTTTTTTTTTTTTTTTGGTTTTCCTTTTGTTAGATTTTGGTACGAAAATGGTTTAAAACTCAATTAAAGTTTTAGCCGCAGAATAAATTACAACCGTATTTAAACTAAAAAAAATCGTACAGAACAAGTATCCTGAATGAGAGAGACCCCCAAAGAGAGCGAACGAACGAATGGCAACGACAAAGCGGATAACTAACATTCATTCGTAATGAACACCAACTCGTCTTCAATTTGAATGTGAACTTAGACGCCATTGGTTTGGGATAGTGTGGATTTTGCCCGTTTGCTATCTTGATTAAGATGAGAGCGCATTGATTGCTGAAAGGGGAAACGATATAGTTTAAAGTTTGCACAATATTTGGCTTGTTTTACGTTTTTAGGCCGTGGCAGTGATTGGCGAAAGGGCTGGTTTGTTTGCACAACGTCCCTATATGTAAGAGAGTATATTAAGTTTATTAGTGCATTTGGATCAGTGCATCTTTCACAGGGTTATAATGAAAAGCTTTAACTCACTCATAATACGATGCGCAGGTTAGAATTTAAGGCCTCCTTTCATATCTCTTTTAATTTGAATAAAACAAGGCCGGCCATTGCACGGCGGTAACGGAACACGACTATCGTGCGGATAATCATGGTTTCGAGCCCAATCATTAAATACTTCTTTAAGCGGTGGACACCTCTATGTGCCTGACAAAAACTTCAAGTAGTCGAGTAATCCATATGTCTAGTAAAAGCTTGACAAACTGACTTTCGGAATTTTCGTTGAGCAGTAGATCAATTTCCGTGTGTCAAAAAATATGGAATCTGTATAAGGTCATTGAAAGGGAAAAGCTCAGGGTCTTCAGGGTCTTTTTCATTTTTTATAAAAGTATATGATTATGGAGTTACAGTTCTCAAGCTCAGTTCTAATGAATTGACTCGACATTTTTGTAGCCATTCAGTTTAAAAGGTTCAAGAAGATGGAATTATTTTGGAGGAAAAGTGAGTTAAGCAAATGTTTCGCATACAGCCAATGGTCAAAAATATTTCTTAGCACGAATTGATAGATACGTGACATGGGGAAACATCCAACTTGTATTTATATTGTATTATAAAATGATCCTTAAATTTTAGCGAGACGTATTATAAATTAAAGATTCGGAAAATTGATTTGGGGTCTTTCATAATCAAAGCTCAATCAACATACGAGTAAATGATGTAATTATAGCTCAAAACTGCATTGACGCTCAAATGGTATTTGAATTATGATAATCACGTTTTTAATCAAATGGTGGATAAACTATGAATCAAATATACTACAGGAGCACTGCAGTCCACTGCACTCCAGGAGCACTGCACCAAAACATGAATGGAAAATTGTTTAATGATGAGAGTTTCATTTCATTTCAACTTCGATAAGCTTCATGCGATTATTTTCATTGATACCTTCAAAAGTTTTACAGATGATTTCACTAGAGTGAATTTAACTTACAGCTATATCACACAATTTTCTATTATGGGCCAAATTCACGCCAGAATGTGGCAGTGCGGAGTTGGTTCGCTTTTACAATGTTCAGCACTTGGCATATACTATATGTAAATATGTTAGACAATTTCAAGCCTCATAAACCCTTTATATGGAAAACGCAAGAATTCTAAATTTCATATTCAGGTGACGTTTATAATGCAATGCTTTGCCAGAAACATACTATCCAGGGAGATGTTTCAATCTGATTAAGTATCGAGGCTTATAGATCCATGGTAATACCAGTAATGAATAATTGATAATCGGATGATGATCCCAGTAGTAGTATAAAATAGTAGTAGTATAAAATCGCAGTTTCTACAGGGTAATTTTTTTGCCAGATACAAGGAAGCATTGCGCGAGTTTGCCCCCATTCGAATTTCATCCTAACTTCGATTAAGTACAACCATGAACCAAATTTCTTGTACTTGCAGCCAGCACGAAATGCGCCGAAGCGAAATTAGGGAAAAAATGGTTTTGAATCAAAACGTATACAACGTATGCAATACAATTTAAATTCTGATTCCTATATGAAACACGAAACTATTAAAAATGTAGATTCTTATTCAGTTTCCTAAACGTTTTATTCGAGTTTCATTAAAAAAATTTCAATTAAAAAAAAACCCAAAAAAAATATGTAAATTGCTATAAACATTTCCAAGAATTTACTGTCAGGAATTTAGAAGAAGGATATTTGAAACTTAACAATTTGCCCTTGCAATTTATCCGTCAAGAAATGATACTACAAAATGCTTCAATTATATTTCTACACAAGAAACGGCACTAGCAAATATATGTAAAGTAAGACAACGGGTGAACTTATTGGCTACTGCAGCATATCTATAAGAAATTAAATAAGAAAGACTGAATTTCGCGGAATTAGTCAATTTATATTGAAGCTAAAAAACTCAGAAATTGGAATCGTACTACAATAAAATCTGTGGCAATGCGTTCCTGTTCTATTAGCTCTTTCATGTAATCAGTGTGTTATAAGTAGTTCCAAACCTGTTATATGAAATGTTTTTTCTACATACTTTTCACATAAGGTATGAAAAGAAACCATTTATAGAAAACTCAAAACAAAACAATATAAATAATCGATTCTACATTTTAAAATTCGACATAAAATTCTATTCTGAAATAATATATTGCGGAACAATTTCAAAAGCATAGCTTTACATTCTATTATAGTTGTGCGAAAAATAACATGTTGGTTTTGGGACAATCTCAAATAAAAATTATCGCTGTTAGAACCAAAATTA
The DNA here is from genome assembly GCA_019455685.1 of Philornis downsi. Classification (NCBI taxonomy): domain Eukaryota; kingdom Metazoa; phylum Arthropoda; class Insecta; order Diptera; family Muscidae; genus Philornis; species Philornis downsi. Next base: position 1,607,575 of record JAHXMU010000061.1, read on the forward strand.
GAACATGTTCTCGGACAGTATAAGAAACTCTTTAATCAATTATTTGCAACAGAAAATTTTTCTGGGAATTAAGATTATGTGGCCCAATATAATCTCTAAACCAAGTTTAACAAAGAATTTTCAATTGCTTTTGATAGAATTCAAAGCCATTGAATAAAAAGTATGGTTGTAAATAATGATAGTTTTAACTATGCAAATTTTTTCTAATTTTTAAAATATTTTCAAATACTAATTTAATTTTTTTTCAATTTTTTCAAATTTTCCAGAGCTTTCCAATTAGGAATTACAGAGAAATAATTGAATTTTAGTAAATGGATCAGAAGATCCAGAAGCCAGAAGATCAGGCGAAACAGACATCTGTGCCAAGTTTTAAGAAATTTCCTGAAGATGTCTGCAGGTCAGCCAGCTAAACATAAACGGTTCTTTCTAATGATGATAGGAATTTTTCCATAAAATTGATTATTTAACTTTCTTGGCTTCGGGAAATGTTCTCGAATCAAACCATCTGTTTTATCATGTTTTGATAGGGAATCGATAAAAGTTTTAAATACCTTTATTTGAAAAAGAAATAAACTATAAAGAACCTATTTATCTCCAAAACGAATCTGAATTAAACATTCGGTATATTTTTAATTAAATAGCATAAAGTTTTCCTAAAAAAGAAAACTAAGAAGAAAACATACGTTTTCATCTCCTAAGTAGTTGCTTTCTATGTAAAGCGCATCAAATTCGCTATTTGCCGTCATTTCCAAATATTTTCCTATTTTGTTGTAAAGCCAAATTAACGTTTGAATACGTTTGGCCGCCATGCACTGCGATTGTTAGTAAATGATTGAAAAGAACGATGCATGGAAACATATTTTCCATGTAGTCTCTCAAATTGAATTTATAAATTACAGCAATTGGAGGCGATTGGCGTGTGAAGGACTCAAATAAACTTTGAAGTGAATAATTTGTAATGAGAATTAATCGCAGAAATAGAAACCAATAAACAAGTGAAGTGCTAGAAAAAATCTTTGCATTTCAGTTTAAGCCTACCAATATTGTTTGTCCAATCGCTTTGACTTTTCTGCCATACATGTGATGGCCTTCAAATCCACATTGGCATATTTTGCTCCATCATTGTGGTGTTATTTTCTTCTTTTGTCAATTTTCATTATCGTCCTTGTTAGCATCACCATAGGTGGCATCGATATCGACATCATCATCGCCCAAGAGATTGAAACGATTTTCTCGCCGCTGACGTTTTTCAATCTAAGTAAATCAAGCAGCAGTTGATAGTCTCACCGCAACAAAGATATCTAAATGCCACTATCGTTCGGACACAAAAATTGGTATTGTACCGCCCCAAACATGTGTACACACACAGGCACTTTCACAAAGGGACTCCCCTATAAGTCCGACTAGACATCCTGTGGTTAGGATGAAAGTGCAACGCAAAACAAGATGAAGAGCCTCACAAAGGATTTGGATGGGAAAAACCTCAAAACATGGCCATGGTAAAATGGCTAACGAGTTGCAAAAAGGAGACATAAAACAAAAAGGATTCTTCATGTTGGCAATGTGTCCGAAAGTAACGTAAACGATGGGATTTGGTAAAGCCAAAATGTACAAATGGGGAAATCGTAAAACCAACGCAAGAGTTTCAAAAGCATAAGAAGATCGTTAAATTCTTTAGTGAAAATATGGATTTGTTTAGCTTGCAATGTGTTAAAGGGAAGGATAAAATGCTATGGATTTGGCTTCGGATTTGTAGCTAATAGTTATTACTTCCCTACAGAAATATAAAATGCATAAGTTTGCTAAGTCATATTTACAATGAAATCATGAAAACTAGGATTTATCCAATTTTATGCAACAGTTGCCTTCTATTAAAAATTGGCTGTAAATGTATGAATTGCCAGTGGCTTTTTAGTGAAATTATTTAAATTGTTCTCAACGAAATAGAGTTAAGTAAAAACAGATCACAAGTTATTAATAATAAACAATAATGATTAAAATTTTGTGCTGATTGGTTTGACAACTAAACATTGCAGGAAAATTAAACTACCATAGCTCAGCCTCAGCCTCTTTGTTAGCAGAAACCGCTGAAGTAAGAGATTACTACTCAAATTTCACAAAAATTTCGTACACGAGAGTGATAAAATAGATTAGCGAGCTTTAGTCATTTAAAAGTCGGCACAGTTTAAGCAGCCACTTCCAGGCATCATGATTATAAACACATCCTTTTTACTAATCTGTACCTATAAAATATGAAAGCATAAAAACATTAATTAGTTAAGATTACTATTACCGCTTACATTAGCGCACTGTCCCATTATACTTCACGAAATGTTTTACATCTCATATAGCCGTATCCAGTTATAGGCCAAAATGAACGCATGTGCTTTTGAGATATCTCACTTCAGAACTTTGTCCTATCAAAAATGTGCTGTCAAAGCCTACTTATTCATAAATTAATTATCAAAATTCTGTTTTCCTCAACTGTTCTCTATACTGACGCGGAATTTGAGAATGACCTGTTATTTAGTTTGTTTGCAGTATTTTATTTTGTCAGCTCAACTCAATAGTTTGTATTTTGTAATTCTTACAATGGAAGCACATATCGAAAAAAGGAAATTCTCTCAAATTTTGTATCGTAAATAGAATTTCGACTGCCGAATCGCTTACGGTGTAGTGTACTTGAAAGCCAATGAGATGTTTCAACTACAATTAACTGCGTTAAACTTAAGGAAACGGTGACTGGAGACCATCACTTAATTTTGAGACAGATAGCCACTAAACTTTTTATCTCTCAAGAATAAATTCGGACCGTTTTACGCGACTATTTGGATATGGAACAGATTTTGGCTCGACTAGTTTCAAAAGACACAAATTTCCTTCAAAAGCTTAAACGCGTAAAGGCCACTGAGGAAAGTCACCGCACAATCATGAAACACACTGTAAAAGATAATGGGACAGGGGTTTACGAGTTTAATATGCAATTCAGTTAAGAAGCTCCAAATTAAGCCTTCTTACGAAATCGAGACCGAAAACTCCCATCAAAGTCAATCAAAAATCATAGTAATATTGACCCTTTTCTTTAATTATCACGGTGTGGCTTTGCTAAATGGCTAAACAGTAAATAAAGGATATTGTCTGGACTTTGGATGATTTCTAGATTTCTTTGGATGGAAATTTCTGGAAAGAAAAGTGATGGAATTTGCATTACGATAATGCACAATCTCACAAGACTACCATAATTAACGAACTTTGCCCAAAAAAACCAAACGATCATAGACACCGTGTTCACCTAATGTGTCCCTAGTTGGCATTTTTCTCTGGCCAAAATAGAAATCACCACTTCGAGACATTCATTTTCAGCCGAAAAAGACACAAGAGATAATTTGATGAGAGAACTGAAATCTTTTCCGGAAAATACGTCAGAAAATTGTTTTGATATTTCCATTGTTTATTGGCGTAAGTATATTATTTCGGAATAGGCTCGACACAGTAATGAATACTCGAAGATGACACAGTAATGAATAGGCTATGTTCGGGTACTTTGCGTTCGAAAGTCGAAATGTTCATATATGACTTCCTTCATTTCTAAAGCATCAATAGAATACGAGTACATGGATCTACATATATAAGATCCGGTACTAAAACACAGAAATTAATTTCAGCAGAAATTGTACTTCTATTAATAAAATATCCAATTTCACTTGATCCCAGTCCAAATTTCCTGTCATTTCGATCGCTTGGATTTGACTTTTTTTGAATTTCTGCATACGATGTGTATTTGATTGGAAAATTCAAATTCTTATCTTCCGGAAAACATTTCTCTATAGTTTGCTGATTTCAAACATAGTCGTATGGCCATCGATGATGCAGATGCAAACATCTAAAAAAAAACAACAACAAAAGCTTAAAAATGTATATCAATAATCGAAAAATGATATTATGAAAGGCAGCTGACATTATAAAGATTTCAAAAAGCAGTGTGTTCAACATTTTATGTGATTGAATCGACAGATAAAGGAGGTAAAATACGAAGTCAGAAAAAACATTCCCAAATGGCAAAAGAAAAATTTTTCTTCCATTAAAAAAATGCATAACTCCATTAAACAAATTGTGTAGATATCAAAAGGCGTTATATTGAATAGTGAAACCAAATTTCGTAAAAGATAAATTTTCTTCCTCAGCCCCGCTGCCTATTGGTTGACACATTATACTATTCTGGCTTCGCTTTATTTGTTATTGATGCTCTTGAGCACTTTCTAAGAAGGGACACAAAACTTTGAAAAGAGACCAAATTTAACATTCTGAAAACCATCCTATACAGTATCAATGTTGCTGAAATCTAAATTACTTAAAAGGTTAACTTTTCCATACCACATCTCCAAAATGTATTATGATAAATTTACATGATTCGTAATTGCTCGTCTCTTTTTTGTAATATAGATCACTGTGCACTTTGTTAAAGTATTATATAATCAATTCTTAAAAGTCATCGTTTACAATATAAATATATTATAAAGGTCGTTCACAGGCTCTACTCAACAGAATATATTAAATTAGTTACACAGGGAACCCTAAAAAACAAAAAATGCTTTGAATTTTGTATTTCATATACTACTAGAATTTTCCTAGAGATCAGTTTTTTGACCTGTAATTCCATATCTTTCAACCATCCTTAAATATTTCACTTCTTTTCCTACTGGCTTTAAGCTTAAGCCCAAACAATAATCTTTCCTTTCCCTAATAGTTATAAACTGATTTAACCTAAGCAACGCCAAGAAAATCCTGTAATCGAAAAATATGAACTTTGCGAAATCTTACAAAGACATTTAACCAAAACACAAGTCTCGTGTGAAGTAAAGGACAAAAAAAAAGCAAGCGTTAACTTTGTGCATTTTTTACGTTCTGGCTGAAAAATAGGATCAAATCCTAGCTCTTGCAATGGGGCGAAAGAGAAATTAAGTCAACACAAAAAGCATGACAACTTTGGTGTTGCTGGTGTCGATGTTGTTGATGTCACTGGTGGTGCTGTTACTGTTACCGTTGCTGTTGCATTGCCATGCCAGTCACGTCATTTGTTTACCCGTAACTGTAACACATTTTACACAGCGTATGTATCTGTGTGTGTGTAACAATAAAACGAACAACAACAACAGCACAATCAGGAGCCTCAGTCCCACTAGTCTCACTGTCGCATCCATTACATTCTCACATGCATTTACATCAGTGTTAAGGCAGACATGGATACGAATACATGGATATCAGGATAGATGGTTATATTTGTTGAAACATATGTGTATAGGAAGATACATTTACAGGTGTATGTATGTGTGTGGGTGGTGCATATACGAAATGAAATTTAATGTTTAGCTACCAACAATATCGTTACTCCAATACCCAGTTGTTTGCTTCAGTTTCTCTGTCTTTTTTTTTTTTTGTCATTGAGAAGGGGAAAAGAAGCAGATGCATCCCACAACAAGAGAGCATTTAAAGCGGCAAACGTAAATGTGGAAAATTTGTATAGTCATATATTATGTGAGAATTTGGAAAGGACAATGGTGACATTTGGGAGGCATTCACTTCATTAGATAATATTTCAAAAGGCCCTTACTAGTAGCTTTGACCAGTGCATTTGTTCACTTTTTTCAACAAATGAAATGGAATTGAAGATGTATCATTTACAACGTACTTGCTTTTACGTACCTTCCGAATATGGGCTATTCATAGCAAAATGAACCTTAAATATGATATTTTCCAAATAGATGTTTTACAGCTCATACCAAATATGTACAGGTTGTTTTAGTGTAGAATTGTGGGCACTATAACACCCGAAGGAATAGGACAATCAGAATCACTTTCTAATTCCACTCTGTTTAGATATCTGTTTGTATATCAAAGCTACACCATAATGGGTCGTCCGAATAAAACATAAACGTTCATCGAAACCAGGATTTTAATCAGAATTTAAACAAATTTAGTGTATATAATTTGAATGAACTACTTACCAAATTTGTTTAAAATGGATCAAATTGTATACTGATTTCAAACACCACTGCTTTAACCCACCTGATTTGTAATTGTCACTTATACAAGATTGAATCCAGAATTAACATTATTAAATTATCCATAATTTTCTCTAGACCTGCCATAAAAATGGATGACCCAACACAGGTTTTATTGTTTTAAAAAAGCACGATTTTATTTAATTTTGATTATAAAGCGTGATTTATTTAGAATGTCAAATCAAGCTGAAATGTCAAATCGTCATTGTATGTTTGTTCAGACTTAACGCAAGTTGATAATTTCATTAACATTTGATTTCAATAAAACGCCGCTCATTGCCTATTAAACAAAGTCCAAAATCTTCAGGAACTGACTCAGAATGGACTCAGTTGTCAGATAGAAATAATCTTTATAAAACAAATCTAAAAAATTATTAATGTTTGCATTGCGAATATACGAGTATATAATAATGATCTTGGATTGGATATAGATATGATCTTGGATGGACCCCTTCAATTTAGGCCGATGGTTAAAACATGGCAAAAACAGAAGATTTTCTTATTTTTAAATAAGCTTCAAAATAAAGAATGCAGGAGAAATGTAATCGTTGATGAAGAAGGTTTTACAAGTATAATTCTGATACCGAAAAATAAACGTTTATGTAAAAAAGGTAATAATTTGAATCTACTCGGCCAGAGAAATGCTCATAATTGTCATTATTTTGGGTGCTTTTCATACGATAACTCCCAAATGAAAAACTAAAACTTGCTTTTACTGGTTTTAAAAACTCACATTTCTGAAGAAAAACAGAGGCTTTACCGTGCTACCAGTCAAAGAAAATATATTCGATCACCATGTTATTCCATGGATCCAACATATTGTGGATTTTATCTGTTTCAAATGAAAGAGATAATAACAGGAAGATTATTCAAGAACAAAGAGGATATTATAAAAATATATAAAAATAAAAAAACTATTCTAAAGACGACTTTAATGACTTAAGAAATCCGTTATTATGATTAAATTAGAAAAATGGCAAGAAACAATGATTAGAGATGTGAAACTGAAACATTTTTGTTGAAAATATATAATTTGCTAAATCACCTTTCACTGAAAAGAAAAGAAACAAACTTTGCATACTCCTATCATATATACGAGGTTATACTAGAATTCTATCAATATTTTTTGTGACTTCCAAAATAGACAGATGTAAACGCAGCATCAGCAAGAAAAATTCTTACACATACAAATTTCATCGATCGCCATGAACTTCAGCTTATTTCTGAAAATCGAAAGCTTCAGTCTGTGTGTTGCTTTGATTCCTATTCTCTAAGTTTGGATTTTACAGCATATTTTTAGGTTTAAATATTTGTCTGAAAAACTTATATTAAGTATTGAATTGAGTTGGCAAGCTTTTGGGCATTCATTCATGAGTGGGCTATGCCAGTCAAGATAGATTATGCCTGTACTAAAGACATCTTTGCACTCTGTAAAATATTAATAAGTACATTTTGATTTGTTAATAGCGTGGCAAAGAATCGAAGTCCTTCAGATTTAATCATTGACTGGTCATATTTTTTTGTTAGTGGTTAAAAGCACTTAGTCTTGTTTTTTTATAAACCTCTTAATAATGTTAAAATGACTATTTTAAATCTGTACTCATGATATTGAAATTTAAGTTAAGTATTGTTCAAAGCACTGTTTCAACAAGTGATCATCAACCACAGGTGTTATGACCGGAAAAAATTCGTCCTAATGGAGGACATTTTTTCATATTTAGCAACATTTTTGGAATTATGTATTTAGAATATAGATTGTTACAGATATAGATTGTTATAAAATTGAAAAAAAATTACAGTAATAGCTTCAGTTTTTTCAAGTTAATTTTTTCAAAAAATTTAACCCTTGAATTTGCCATGTCAATGTGGTTCCATATAATTGAAAACTTTGGAAAGCCGCAAAGTTGAACAGATGCTCACTTGAATCGCAACTGTACCACATTGAGAAAGAAGTTTATAAAATGGAAAATTCCAATGAAAACTTTGGTATTCTGGCTCTGAAAAAACACCATGGAAGACTCATTTGTACAGAGGATATAACTAAACATGTAACGATATAAACCAACTAAATCATACACATTAAATATAATATATATATACATCAAATATAAATATATATACATTAAATATAATAAAACTATCATTTTTCATGCGATAAAACCGAGCTTGAATGGTCCATTTGGTTAGAAACTATACAAAAACGTTACGTATTTTGTTAACAGAAATCATCATTGTTATAAACAAATAATAAATACTACAGATAACCCAACTGTAACGAAAATGGTGGCTTTTAGAAGTGATAAAACCAGGCTAGGTCGGTTCCTTTACATAGGTGTTATATTGAAACATAGACGTAGATGTTGTTCAGAGTCTTTATACCCACCAATTAATAGATACAGAAAACAATCTAATACCAATTATTACTGCAGCTTTTAGAAGCAATAAAACCAATTCGAGACTGGCACTTTATGGTGAGGCCCAAGCTAAATACGCTGAAAAAAAATTATTTAATTTTGGGTCAAAACGAGCTCAAATTTATTAACATTGATCACCATAAGACGCCAAGAAAATCCATACTCAAAATAAGTAAGTAAATTTTTGGTATGAAATTTGGGTATATATTAAGTACTATTTTTTACACCAAATTTTTCATAATTTTTTTTTTTTTTTTTTGAACCTGCATTTATTAAATTTTATGGAAATCGGTATCTCGTTGAGTACTATATTTTCATCTCAAAAATATATGCACAGTCAGACAGACTGGTGGTTCTAAGACGATCGGTTCATATTCTATATGGTCTAACTCTGATATTTCTAAATATTACAAACATTGTCAAGCTCTTATTTCTAAAGTACTTCCGCGAACAGCAAACCAATTTGCTCTCAAAACTTAAAATTTATGAACTAAAATCCTAAATAAGTCAAGAAGAACCCGAATTTTTAACATCATATATGTACGATAGTTGAAAATGCTAGCAGATATAAAAAAAAACAAAATTTTAAAGGACATGGCCATGGTAGTGGTCTTAGGTATATTATAAGAGCTCATGAAAGAATTATAGTTATTCTCCCTCTCCCGTAGGGGTAAACTTTAATGCTAAAAATTGAATTATCTCGTCCGCCAGGTCGTCTTTCGTATAAGCAGTTCCCACCGGTGGACCCATTTAGATCAGCTTATTCTTCTAAACCTAAATAGGTATTATAGTGCTACAAAATATTGAAGTTGTGTACATTCTAAAAAAACGAATTTTTTTACAAAATTCCAATTTGAATTTTTGCTTTCAGATTGACAACATGTGCGCCGATGACCTTAAGAACTCGTTGATGTACTAAGGACTTTTAGATCAACCCTCGTACACCAAACATATAATAGCATATATATAGATAATTTGGATGTGGACAGCAAAACAAGTAACACTTTCTATTAACGTTAACAAAGATAAAGTAATTGAAGGCGCTGTATATATATTTTTTGAGAAGCTTTTCTGGTATTTTTAATGAAAAAAAAAAATTACTCAAATTTATAAAAAAAAACTATTTCCAATTAGGCTATTCAATTAAAAGATTGTATCAAAATCCCGGTTTTCTGTTTGCTTAATAAATTATACACGGTGCAAAACTATTTTTATTATTGATTAAAGTTAAAACAAAAATAAAAATTCTATTAACAAACTAAGGTAATATATAATACAAGAAAAAATTAATTTGAGCTTAATATCCTAAATCAATTTAGATTGCTTTTATAGCATCACATCATCTCATAAAATTGGAATAGAATTTGACATACAAACACCCGAAAAACAGACATTTTAAACTTCTTAATTAAACCAATTCAATTCTAAGCCGACCATTATCCAGCCGATAACTGCTCCTGATACCTCTCTTACAGATGAGCGATTTAACCTCTTTATTATACAGTTACATCTTTCACTCCCTTGCATTAAATTCAGCAAAATGTTATACCAAACATCTAATAGGTTTGAGTCTAAAACCTAAAATGAACAACATTATCACAATTCTTTTGATACCTGCCATACACATTTATCAGTTTATCAAATATCAGCGATTCCTTCATAATTTTCAAGCACAAGATTTTAGTAAGTTATCAGTTCCCTACTTTTTGGATTGCAGTAATTATGATCAACATTTTGGTAAATTTTGAACGATTCGTAGTATCTTTTATTTTTAAACAAAGAAAAAGTGTAATAACTACCCCTCTAAACTGCCGTAAAAGGACTATGGGTAAATGTGTAAGTAAGACAATTCATCTCATTGAGTTTTCATTACCGCTTCAGTCTTCCCAGCTTATCTTCAGTCTATTTAAATGTCAAATTTTATACAGATTTATGCACAAAAAGATCTGGGTTAATAGACCAAATACTACATCTTAAGTATTGATGAAAATAAATGCAAAAGCCGTTTTTCCACCAGTAATATTTACCATTTCTGTGTGCAAGAGAAGCCAAGACGAAAGTAAAATACTGACCAAAATGCAAAACTCATAAATTTATTTATGAGGCATAAGGCTATTAACTACAAAAAAAAAAAACGAGTACACAATACAAATACAACAACATGGCATATAATAAACCAGAAAAGAGAACGCAATAAGACACTTAACAAAAAAAATATAGGCAAAGAAAAATCAGGACATCCAAATGCAATGGCAACAGACCGTAGCAAAGGCAATGGCAAAGGAATACTAGAATGTCCCGGTTCTGGTATTGTCTTGATGGTGTCGGTTATTGTTGGTATCACCAACAATGCCATTTGCATTTTGATTCATTTATTTGCCTTGCGTCTGAAGTTAAAGGAAAGCAAAGCGAGTGGAAAAAGTAAGAAGAAGGAAACAACATCCAACCAAAATCGAGAACGTAGAAATGACTTCAGCAAAAGCAACATCATCTTATACGTCTTTTGTTAAAGTTTTTCTTACACAATTCGCTTTTCTTATTCATTTCGCATTTAGTTTTATTATCAGACAACATGAAACACGACTGCTGTCTGCAAAATTATCATAATAATTCAAATAAAGTGCTGTTTATAAAACTCGTACACACTAACACCACTAATATAATGAAGAAAGCTTAAAATGTTCAGTTAACACATATTTGCTCACACAGCTGCAGTGCAAAGGATACCCAGACACATTTACACAGCGCCAGACGATCACGCATCAAAAGGCATAGAAAGCACAGAGGTGGTATAGCCCGCACTTTGTGTCTCTCGCCAGACAGACATACAATTGCAAAGTATCCTTTGCAGCTAACTTTATGAAGAAAAGTAGTTTCTCTTCTGTGAGCGTCAATGAACACCAATAATTGCAACAATCATATAGACAACAAATCAGCATGTGGTAATTTGAACAGGATATTGGTAAGTGTCACTGCACAATGGAAAGAAATTATCGATTGGCGACTGGTATGATGACCAAAGGTGATGTGACACTAGCATGTGGTTTTTATGGGTGCTAAATTGTAAGTGTCTGTTCCAGCTCTGATTATGGGATATTAACTGGAGGATACTGAAAAAGTAGAAATTGCAGATTCTTATGAAAAATTGTTACTAACACATTTTATAGTGCCAGTATCTGGTTTCTAAATAGAATTCAATTATTTAAAATTGTATTCATATCCGATATGGTTTTCAAGATAACAAGCATTTTGTAACAGTACTTAGCAAAGAATTTCTGCCAAAAACTATTGCAAAAACGATTTGTTTGATATGCCCAATACCATGATATTCAATGTAGAATCAATCCTAAGAACTTATTAACCTGTCCTTTTTAATTTCCAAACATAAAGTCAGATATAAAAAAAGAAAGAACTTGACAGGTAACATTATTTGACACGCCTAAAACCAATACGGAAATTTAAGTCAGCTAAAATGACTTATCCATTTAGTGGTTCCAGAATCGCCGATCTGGCAAGGCTGTCATTTGTTAAATACCTATCATCTAAAGTGTTATTTATTTAGTAAAAGGTTTGCCATTTATGAATATGAATCATTTAACAACTGGAAAACGCGTAAAAATAGTTAAAACCTACTACAAAAGTAATGATTCAAATGTGGGCACTTTTTGTGCATTACGGTATGATTATGGTCGTCATAATCGACTTGTTGTGTAAGCAATTGGCAAGATTATAAAGAAGAGACTGGAAGCGTTACAGATGTAATCATTGGAATGTGCGCAAGCCGAAAACATCGCAACAGGTATTGGATATGTGGCAGATAACCCGAATATCAATTCAGAGCACTATGGCCGTATGCTAACCGACTTATTTTGGCCCACAATTGAAGATTATGAACTGGACCATATGTAGTTTCAACAAGACGGTGCCATTAGGCACATAACGCTAGCGATTTTGGCTTTATTGTATGAGAAGTTTTCAGAAAGCGTGATATAATGTTTTGACTAAGTCAATTGGTCATTAAGATCATGATATTTGACGCCTTTACACTTTTTTTTGTGTGGGGTTATGTCAAAGACAGCATTTACGCAGTTAAGCGCCAAACCTTGGTGTATTTGAAAACCAACATTTGTCAAGTTATCGCCGAGATATCGCTCGAAATGTTGGAAAAAGTAAAAGCATTCACCATTGCAATCAATCCAGAGGCGGTCATTTAAATGACATTGTATTTCATACATAATGAGAAGATCCAAGCGTTATAATGAAACAAAAGTTTCATCAAAATTATAGCTTTTTGTGTGTTTTATTAAACTTCACTTTTGAAACTGAAAAATTGATGACCCGAAACTTCATTTTGCTCTCTCTTATCTAATGCTTTAATCGGAAAATGATCTTTATCAACGCACAATAAAAGACGCAAGATTGAAACTTCCTGTAGTCCTTTGCTTAGAGATTATAAATAATTTTTGCTAAAATCGGTCAATTTATTGATCAGGGAAGTGACTGTCAAGTGCATTATCATTGGCAAAACTATAATGACTATCAATCGATCATCAATTTTTTTTTTTTTTTTTTTTGAAATTTTAAAAAGCAATATAAAGTTATATAAGTGGCAAAAATGTAAGTAACTCCAGTAAATGGATTAACGATTACAAAAGGAAAGTAATATTTCGGTAAATTTGCCAATTTCTACTTGAGGTATCAAAAAGGACTTGACAATGCTAACCGTTTTTATTCTCAATAATAAATTTATCAGACGCATAATGTGTGCAAAATTCGACTGAATTCTGTGCCACAAAACGAAGTAACATCTGGTTTAAATTGGTCATACGCATGGGATGTAGTAAAAACACGTGGTTTATCAGTGGATTTTTCTTAAGCTAATTAAAACATACACAGAACAATTTCAATTTCAGGAAATCAACCAATTTATATGCCAGGTACAAGAAGAGGCGAGACTGTAATGTTCACTTTCACTCTTAGATATTACTTTAGCAAAAGCTTAAAGTGTGCTGGATTTAACACATTCAGGACATGTGGATAAAAACCATGAGCCACTTATATGTACCAGAAAGTACCAGAAGGAGCTTGTCTGGCAAATTATTAGGCTATGCCAAATTTTGAGCAGTTTTATAAAAATTTGGGGTAATTGTTATATCTACCATTTAGCTTGCCAGACAGCCAATCAGACACCACTCAATCAACTTTACATTTGGTCAAAAAATGCTCAAACACTTTTTTAGATAAATGAGCGTGTCAAAAAAAAAAATGTATCGGCTTGCCCAATAAAAATTCCTATTTTCTAGAAATTTTTAAATATCTCGCCCTTAATTATACTTTGAAAAAGGGTATGCAATTAGGCGGATCTTTCCCTTATCGGTCAATTGACATCATTCGTCTTATTAACGAATATGTATTCAATTTCTAAATTAAGCTGCCTTTCATAGTAATTTTCAGATATTTTTTTTAAACATTTTCGTACAAAATGTTTCATTTTCTATTTATAGCAGTATCCCACATGAATATTTCCAACTATTATAGACGCACTGACGGAAAGACATAAGAAGACAACAACTGATTGATAAGATTTTGGTTTAACTTTATTATTGAATTTGAAAATACCCACAAATTTTCCCACTTAATATCAATATAGGATATAAATATAAATTTTTCTTCTTAAATACTAAAACCATCGCTGGAGTCAGCAGTCTTTAATAATGTACACGGATATTGGATGCATCGATCACATGAGCCACTTCCTCAGGGTAAACAATGCTGCGTCCGCCCAATCTATTGTATTGATCTGAAAGAAGAAAACATACCGAATAGATTAATATTGCAGTATATTTAAATAAAAAATCGAGTTGAAAACAACAATTGCCAACTAAATAATAAATATTAATTTAAATAATACTAATAATAATAATAATAATAATAATAATAATAATAATAATTATAATAATTATAATAATAATAATAATAATAATAATAATTAATTTAAATAATCGGCAATAGGATAATAATAGTAATAATTTAGCACATCTCTTTATACATATTTCAGCAAGTTTTTAGTAAAAAAAGTAATAATTTTTTCATCGATGGCACAAATTACAAACTTCTGAAACTCCGTCTAGGAAATTTAGTAAAGGCAAAAGCTAGCTAAATTTAAAGATATATAAAAACTTTGGGACAACAGCAAGCAGTTCGATATTGAATCAAATTTTTGTAGCACCTTCAATTCATCAGTCTGTTTTAATGCATTTCTTAAAATTGTTTGGAAAAACTACAAAAATATATAACAGTTTTGTCTTTAACGATTGATTATTCACAGAGCAATAATTTCGAAAAACATTCTAAATCAGGAACTTTCGAGTTTGATTTATTTTTTGATTTTTCTTAAAAATGAAACGAAATGGATAGACATCTATGAGAGGCCACTATTCCAGAAATGATTGACGAAATCCATAAAATAGTAATGGAAACCGACGTGGGAAGGTGTGAGACATCTTCAAGGAGGCAAGTTTACATGGGCGAAATATATTGCAGTTATATCTATGCTTATTTCCTGATGGATGCCGTGTTAGCAAACAGCCGGCTGCGCAAGTAGCCGTCAGACAATTTCAAAAATGGGTTAATTGATAAGCACTAAACACTGCTTTCTGCCGCCTTTTGTAACTATGGAGTAAATTTGAATCGAAGACAACACATCATAGACCAAGGATCTGTCAAAGTGAAGGACTTTCCCAAAAGAATCGAGGACAAAACATGCCAAGGTGTGTCTTTTAGATATTTCTTACTTCAAAAGGACATCAGGATTATTGCAAAAATCGTGTATTTACAGAAACATGTTTAATGCTTCATAGTGTTTTCCTATTATGTTTGAGTCTCTCTTTGAAATCAGTAAATGAAAACTCGTGACAAATTTGCAAATCATTTTCGATACCAAATTTATACAAAAGCTTACCAATAATTTGGCGTCTGATACTCTCAGCATTCTGAGCAGCTGCAAGGCTGAAGACAAAGACCAACAATAAAACAACAACCTGAAATGGATAGGAATTGATTAATTTAGGATTTACATGTATTTATCGTTGAGGAATATTTATTCATATAAGAGAAACAAAACTTTAAATTTAAGGTGCCTGTAGAGCATTCATTTACAGGTATGTTTTTGATACTTCCACTCATAATTTATTTTCGAGAGGTTACCTAATATATACTATATTGGTGGTTCGTCTTAACATCTCGGTTCAAACTAACTTTTTGTCATCACTTCGTAATATAGACTATAATATGATATGACTATGGTGACCATGATATTTTTCAAATCTGTTCTTCATTTTTTGGTAATATTTTTGAGGAAACACTCAAATACATCATTCTTTTTAGTTCAATCTTAACTATCCTTACTTCGTTTTCTCTAAACTTACAATGAATTTCTGCATGGTGAATGGTATATCGCAAATTAGCTAGATGCTGTTTTAGACAACTGAATGTTTCAACTAACTTAAAGCTATCTCCAAATGTGGCGCTTATATATATTCAGGTGGGCACTCCAGATCAAAGACACCGCCCATGTGATCCCGGTAATTCCGTCAATATTTGTATAAAAACTAATTTGTCTCTAAAGGTGTGGACGGATTAATAGAACCTGTTGTTCTCTTTCCCTAATTGCATGTACGAGCATCATCAATTCTATTTATTGGTCAATGTTTGTTTGGTATGTTATTTCATATCGGAATTCCACACTAAATGATACTGGTTATGCCAGTCAATTGGGAACAGTGTGACAGGGTTGACGTAAAAATCATATTTTAATTTTAAAGTTATCTCACAAAAACACTCATTTGTATGCATATTCGAGCATATTAATGAAAGTAAGGGAATAGTTTATGCCGATAGGCTTATAATTTGAAACTGTATAAGTTTGAACAAAACAAGTGAATTTGAAAGGTCTATTTAATTTGATGGAGAGACGGCGAGTTTTAAAAAAACACTAAAAAAGTTTCTTAATGACAAATATGAAATGTTTCTGAGTAAAGTCTTCAAAAAAAGACTGTGTTTCTCGAAGCAAAGTAGTACCAAATTTCGAGCACTAGCAGAAGTTCATTAATTATTGTCATGTAACAAATTTTTGATAAATCAAAAAACTGTATACCATTTGTCGAAGTTTTGGGATGTAACACTTTAATTTAATTTAAAGATTGGTGAAGCAATACAGAAATTTCAGTCAGAAATTTCAGGTGTTTTTGTTTTGGTGTGAATGTGGCGCCCACACATTTACGAGTAGAGGGCAGAAGGGCCATAGAAATTATGAAGGGACCTCTAGTTTCTGACAAGTCAGTTAATTCATGTCTGTGATAATTAGAAGCAAAGCAGTCAATTTTCACTCCAGGACTAAAATTACCAACTGCTAAATTACTAAAATGATGTGGGAATTAACAGAAATGGAGGCATGGTTAAGCTGTCAATTTAATTCAAATTTTACCAAGCACTACCGAACAAAACACCTACCAATTAAGAGTCACAAGGAAAAGATTGAATTTCGAAAAATACGAAAAATAGGAAAAATATCGAAGTGACGCAGAGTGCATAGCAACACCAGTTTTTATTTTTTTTACATTTTTTTTTTAATTTTTTTTTTTTTTTTGTTTTTTTTTTTTTTTTTTTTTTTGTAGACAACATTAAAATTGAATTTAATAATAACTCATTTATGGTGATCCATAAACTTAAAAATGATTTCCTATTTTTGAAGATAACGTATTCCAGAGTTCGAAAAATGCATTATTTTCATCCACTTTAGAAGACGGCTGCAACCGCAAAGTAGTTGCTTTGAACTGGGCTCACATGTACCAACTATACTTACGTTTAATGTGGCAATTTTAAAAATATTTTACAAAAAGTATTTCATTATATCTTCTTTAGTTTCAAAAAATTTCTGTTTTAAGATTTGGTATACAGTCATATAGCGTTATATTTAAGATTCTGAGTCACTGTACCGCTGAAACCAATATTGGCATTGTAGGTTCTTATAAACGCAAATTTAAAAGTGTCTTCTGTTCCTCTGTATCGATCATAAATCTGAAGATATTTCATAGAAATTGTTCATATATTTTACAAAAATTTTACAAAATTTTTCAAGCCCATAACTTGCTCATTTAGTAAAATGTCTAAATAGTTTTAACGGAATAACACCATTTTCAATTGAAATCCAGAAAGAATTGAATGAAATTCGTAAATATTCAAAAATTTCATATGAATTTGGATAGCAATTGCAAATCAAAATTTGTGCTTGATTAAATTAAAAAACCATATGTATTCAGATTTTGCATTTTGAATTTGAAAAATAGCAATTTAAATCAATATTTAGCATTTGGGACATGGAAATATCAATTGAAATACAAGACATATCAACTGAAATTCATAATACATCAATTGAAATTCAAAATTCGCCAATGGAAGCAAATCTTCTTCCATGTTTTGTACTTTTTTCCATGATTCCTGTTGATGAAAAGAAAAAGCCACACAATAAACAACCAAACAATGCCCACAGCTGCAATTTGAGCAAAAGAAACTGCTCATAAATTACTCATCAGAGGCTATTGAATGAATTTTCTTCAATGAAAATTGAATGTACGAGTATAAGAGAAGCCTACAAACAAAATCTCTTGCAGCTGTTTGTAGTATATTCCATGACAATGCAACGAATATTGGAAAATCATTTGGAAATACAACAATAGGTGAAGGGATTCTATTCAACGCTTTCCAACGCATTTGAATGTTCTGGACATTGAATGTTCTTATATGTTTATATTTTCTTCAGAAAAGCTTTGAAAATAAATGCAGCACAATTTTGCTGAACAGATCGTTCATTTATAGAAACAAGTGAATTGGGCAAAAAAAAAACTATTTTTAATTTTGTTTATTCACTCAATTAAAGCGAAAACTCAAAGAGTTTTCCATTACCTGATGCTCTATTAGTAAGGCACTGATTTGGTTAGTTCAGTAATAATGTTTTAATTTCTTTTTTTTCTTAAATTATGTAAATTTTTAATTCGGGTAGAATCTACTATGCCGAATTCAACGCTCTTTTTAGAAATTATAAAATGAGAAGTACACACATTTAAGATTTCACATCTGATTTCTGTATTTTCACCTAAATCGACTATGTCGTCAAACATTTTCTTATTAAAAAATGAAAGTTGTGAATATCACTTCAAGCGCCTCAAAATACGATCGTCTATCTAAAATTTGTTGTACTAATTATTCTATTATTTTGTAATTTATGAATATTGAAGTTTTTTAGTCTTTCTCATTCTATTCTTTATTTATTTTATTTATTTCTTTTTTGACTGTAAAATTCCATTTATTTCGAAAAAAAAACTAATCGCGATATTTTAATATAAAATAGAAAATTTCGTTAATACAAGACCGTACTGAAAATATCAATCATGAGCCACGAATTGTATGCAACGGCAAGGGGTAAAAGCTCGATATTCTGAATAGGATCCATCCTCTAATGAGTTGGAAAGGAAAACGAGCAATAAAGTTATGAGAGTATCTATACTTATATATATTCTTATATATATATATATATATATATATATATATATATATATATATA
>JAHXMU010000061.1:1631935-1677942 GCA_019455685.1 Philornis downsi
TAATTTTGATTTATATTCCAGAAACTGAAACAAATCAAAATTATTGTAAAATTTTATTTCGATTGTCGGAATCAAAATAAAAAATTTTTATAATTTTGATTTATATTCCAGAAACTGAAACAAATTAAAATTATTCTCAAATTTAATTTGGTTTCGGTTCAATGCAATTTTTGGAATTAGAATAAAAAATTTATATAATTTTGATTTATATTTCAGAAACTGGAAAAAATCAAAATTATTCTCAAATTTAATTTGGTTTCAGTTCAATGCTATTTTGTTTCGATTGTCGGAATTAGAATAAAAAATTTGTATAATTTTGATTTATATTTCAGAAACTGAAAGAAATCAAAACTATTCTCGAATTTAATTTCGTTTCGCTGTTAATCCCTTCTAACCATGGCTCTTTAATCCGAATGGTGGCCATATGATATATTTTCCAAACTTCGAGCTAAAATATTGTTAATTATTAAATTGTAAATTCCAACTATAGTCTGGTCTACCCTATTAAAGAAGTATTCATAAATGTTAATCACTGTTCCTCACAAGCCAGGAATTAGAACAAAATGTAAAGGTTTCATTCCATTAAAATAGATTATATAGGAAAAAATCACAAAATAAGAATACTATTTAATATTAAGTACCACATCAATAAAATATCTTTATTACAAAGTTTTACTCCCTCATCTCCAGCGTTAACAGCAAGCCCACTTTGCTCCTTTCCTACATTCGCAGAACACAAATTTGAAAGCCAACAAGTAAAACAGTTTTAAACCAAATATATATGTGTTGACTGTTTTTAAAGTGATGCGGCTCGAAGGACCCAGAAGTGATTGTGGAAAAGCCATTGCATCCGGAAGAAATAATTGTTTGGTTCACATTATGGTCTGAAGGTGGTATCATTAATCCGTAAAGCAAGGTCCAAACATAGTAATGAAATAAAAATTTCATCGAAATCAAAATGCTTTATGTGTGTTTTATTTAACATTACTTGAAAACGAAAAGTGGATAACCCTGTATATATAATTTAAAGAAGCTGGTAAAGTGGTTAAACGCCGGCTTTATTCAACACATGAGGTTTCCCCATAAAATCGCTTTCTGTTATCAGCAACATAAAAATAGCTGTCGTCAATGAATACCAAAATGGCATTTATTGCAAAGCATAAAAGCGTTAATAATGTTTGTTTTTAATATTTAGTTTATCTTCTGCGTGGTATGATGATTTGTAGTTATAATCCGGTTCTACATCGTTATCGACCTAAATTTATTCAAATAATTTTTGTAATTTGTTCCAAAGTAAAAACAAAAATATTCGGAACTATTAGATTTTGATTTTATAGGCACACAAGGCGCCACTTTCATAAACAGAACTACACTCAATTTGATTTTTAATGTGAAAGTTATTGATCTCCTACAAATATAGACTATGATCTCAACCTTATCTTAAAGTGATCTTGAACCGGATTGTAAACAAACCAAAATTCACATAAGACTAAAGAAAAACTGAAAGTATACGCAAATAATCAGAGACGGTATATTGTAAAATCTTTTCAATAAACAATTTATTGGCTTTCTTGTCAGCAAACAACTTTAATGGTGCAGTACCTGATGGACCACATAAATATTGTATAAGAGTTAATAATAATTGATGTACTTTTTGGCTTTTGTGGCAAACCGTAATTAAAATGTTCTTACCGGTTATTGCAACTTCTCTCTTGTTAGAGAAAATAAGAATATTTTTTTAAAATAGCTGACGAATTTTGGAAAAGGAATCTAATGGCGATGAAAATGGTAATTTTTGGCAATGTTTTAATTATAATGAACTTCCTGGGTTTTTGAATAATAAGTTCTATAAAAATTACTCTGAAATTTCTAACGGAAATCAAAATCTTGAAAATTCAATAAAAAGACTGAACCCTTTTCTTAAAATCCCATCCTATTATCTATACAAAAGTTATTATATTCTTAGATTTTTTTCAACAATTTTTCTATTAATGAGAAGGTATTGTACAAATACAGCAAAGGACTATCCAAATCCACTTAATTTTTTTTTAGAACAGTCTAAATTCTGATGCTGTTACTGAAACATTTGTCTAAAATACACGGACCCAGTGTGCGAAATAGACATTACAGAGGAAAGATAAATTTGTACACATCAGACAATTTGTATGGAAGATACTAATAGGAGTTTGGGTTTACACTCCATTTTCCTTGTAAGAACATAGTTTATCAAAAGAGTATAGTACAAATTAGACTGAGTTCAGCACAATCCTTGGAAGATGTGAACCTGAGATTATATCGGTTAAAGTGATCATTTGTATAGGAGATACTAGAAGGGATGTGATTACTTGATCGATTTTTCTGAAGTTTTACAGAGAATTATAAATCAACGCAATGGACCAAAAATCAAGATTACTGCAACCTTTTAATTTGAAATTACAGAGGAAAGATTTTATATATTTGGAAAAAACGATCAATTTGGATATCATGTACCAGAACGGGGCCTAGTAAGTGAGTCGATTTTTTAAAATTTTTTCAAGCACTATAAAGTGATAAAATCAGCAAGGATTTTGATTGTTGCAATATACGGATGAGGAGTTACATGAAAAACTAAATTTCAGAATATTGGTCAATTTATATAAAGGGTACCATAACGGATTGTATAATATTTCTCCCTTAATATTCACAGATACGATCCGGCACATTATAAGGCACAACTTAAGCTTTAAATAGTTTCACAAAAATTTACGGCAGTTATCGCGTCTGCCAGCCAATCAGACAGAAGGATATCATTCAATAGATTTGAAAAATCTTGAAACATATTTGGTCAAAAGTTACTTGGTACTTTAAACGCTTTCTTTTGGGTATTACATAATAGACTTATCAACTGATTCACAGGTGTAGAGATACTTTTATAATCACTGAAATTTACTATTCTTCTAAATCTAGATTCCTTCCTTGTACCTACTATAGTGGTAGTTATATATCATTCATGTGTTTTTCCAATGAGAATTGGCATTTCTTGGCATTAATATTGCATTTATTGCTGTATTGCTCGTATGAACGATTAAGCTGAAAAGATTCCTAAATTTCCGTTGCTTCCAGTCCTTTTATGGACAAATATTTCCTATATCGCCGATTGAATTGAAATGAATATGAAATTTTTATATCCTGGTTCGACTTGTGCGATCTCCATTGTTCTTCCAACAAACTCACGAAACGGTAGATAAGTTTAAATTGACATAAATTTGTACAACCACCAGAAGAACATAGTATTTTTTACAGGATCTTAGATGAATTTTCCTATTTGTTGCAAAGAGTATATCCCATTCCATGTTAATGAATATTTAAAAGCTCCTTTTGCTTAGAGAAATTATGGAAGAAGCTCTTGTGTCAACTGAATCTTATTACAAAACGTTGGTTTACCGAATACTTTTCCATAATAAATTTGTCACGTCTCTGCTTCACGACTGCCAAATATGAACTGTCAAGACTAATGTTTACCAAAATGCACAACAAAGTAGTATGCCTTCCCGACGAACACCCTGTATAATGAAAACAAAAAATTATTTTTATTTCCGACATAATTAAAAATTAAAAAATTAATTAAATGAATTAACAAAAATTAATTAATAATAAACATTAATTAAAGATATAGTGATAACCAATGTTATGATGTAATTAAAATATCATTTCTTTCATAATGTTGTATTTTAGTTTCAATTTCCGTGTACAATCTGTTTTTGACCCTGTTTTCTTCTATTATTTCCCGAAATGTGAAAGTCACTACCTTGCAGTAGTAAAAGACTAAAATATTGAAGAAATTTCAACAAATGTTAGTATTGAACTATAAACGTTTATGCATTTTTGTAACAGAACTTATTCATTTACAAATTCAAGTACACTCAACGAATTACAACAGTTCATAACAGTCTGCAAAACGTGATCAGTAAAATCCAGTAACCAGAAACGTATGAGCTGTTGTCCGTGAGAGTGTGCAAGAGAACCCGATGCAGTCAATTTCTAGCCGCACAAAAGAAATTCGTATTTCGTAGGTATCAACTTGACTTGAACTTTGAGTCTGCTTCCATACATAATCCAACTAACCCAAGGACTGAAAACGATTTTAAACAATACCGAGTGCTATCTACCCTTTGGAGTAGTTGAAAAAGGACCCCCCCCCATCCACGATCTGCGATTTAACTCCAGAGTTTTTATTACAGAGTTTGTTTAAGTTGTAGGTCTATACTAATAACTGCTTGATGTTAAACTTTTTGCACATTAAAATCGATCTGGATGTCAAAGCGATATTTTTAAGAA
This sequence comes from Philornis downsi, assembly GCA_019455685.1. Taxonomy (NCBI): domain Eukaryota; kingdom Metazoa; phylum Arthropoda; class Insecta; order Diptera; family Muscidae; genus Philornis; species Philornis downsi. Next base: position 1,636,253 of record JAHXMU010000061.1, read on the forward strand.
ATGCATTTAAAAGTTCAAATAATCTTCCAATCGCCTCGTAGTCACTCAATTTTCAATATTATTTTTCAAATATATCATAATAGTTGGGATAGTGGCTTCTGAATATTTTATAAATCTACAAATATAAATCCACCCTATTGGATAGGAATTTGTCCTCGAAAATTAAAAAATGACATCACATCAGATTATAGCTTTTAAAATTTATTAGACCATTGGTTTTTTAAATTTTCTGCATGAAGCGCCAGCAAATAAATATACCGGATAGGTTCTTAAAATTCCTCTAATCAACAGCTTTCGGTAATATCACATCACAATATCTTTTGTTTATTTTTTTTAGACGACATTAAATTTATTGTGATATTTTTCTTCTTCAAAACTGGTTTTTTTTTGCTTTCGCTTTTTAATACATCTTTAATCAAATACAAATTTTATTCATAATTTCTGCTAATGATAATTTTTGCATTATCACTTATTAGTTATTACTTATTAATACTAATTACTATTCAAATCTTTTGAATTTATAATTTTTAAGGAAAAAACTTTTATAAATTAAAAAATGTCCAAACAGGTGCACATAATATACAAACATTCTAATAAAATTTAGAAAATATTCGGCAAATATGCTTTGAAATATTCATCTAAATAATAATAATTCTATAGAATCCGTGATTGTCTACAAATTACCAAGAACTTTCACAAAAGTTAAGTTTCGTTTCTGTTTCTGTACTGTCAGTTTAGTATATAAGAATACAAGAGATTTGCTTCTGAATCGTATTCAAAACAAAAATGCACTTCCGGAAGTGATTCGTTTCCTACCTGAAATTATGATGAAAGAAAATATTGTTTCTGCATCGCAATCAAAGTGAAGCAACCTGAAGCAAAAATACAGCTTTATATGTATTTTAGTCGAAAACTTTAAAAATTTAAATTTTGAAATATAAAATTTTTACAATTTTTTGAATTGTCGCATTTGTTTTTAACATTTAATACGAAATTGGAGAGATTTAGAAAGATTTTTGAAGATGCCTTATTTTTCGATTCTCAATATTTTGTTGCCTGATATCACAATTACTACCCCCACTGAAAGCTATTATTTATTTTTGTAAGAAAATCTTACTAAAGCGTTGGCCACCTGACATTTTCTTTTTAAAACATTTGGTATTTGAAACTTATCTGTTTCCTGTTCCTATGCTGTTCCTGAATACTGTGTCAAAAATGTAACACCGAGAAAGGAGTTGTTAACCCGCCAAGCATTTTCTGGCCAAATTTGTTTCATGATCTTTTAAGTCAGTTGAGCGAAGTCTGCCTACTGCCACAGCTGTCGTAAGTCTTTATCAAATTTCCTAAAACTTGGACCAGTCTAACATTCAGTCAGATCACAGCTACGGACTATGCATGGGCTGTATGAACGACCAGTTCCATGCGAGGTATGATGTAGCGAAACTGGAACAGTTTTTGTAGCGAAACTCTGATCAGAGGGTTTTTTTGTTAGCACGGGAGATCAGGGGCTCCAAGAACAGTTTGTTCTTACCTGATCATGGTGTAGGACCCGTTGTTGGGGCATTGTGCTGGCTGTGGTTAACAGAACACGTGTTTTCAATGATCCTGCATTACTTCAGCTTCTCCTGAAGGTAATGCAGGAACTTGTAAAACACTTTTCTTCGCCGATTAGGTTGAGGTGTCTAGATAGGCCTCACTCCTAACCGGGAGGAAGTTCACTTCACAGCAGTGACTTCAAACGTACTTTATTTAGCTGAGAGAGGAGGCAAGCAATGAGGAAAATTTCCAAGGAATATGCTTCCTATCTCAAAGATGCTTCTACTAATTCTTCCGGGATTAGTCTGGGTTCCCCAAAGGGGCGCTTACTGTCGCAAATGTAAATAAAAACAGTCCCAGTCACGGAATATGCTTCTTATCTCAAAGATGCTTCATCTAATCCTTCCGGGATTAGTCTGGGTTCCCCAAAGGGGCACTTACTGTCGCAAATGCAAATAAAAACAATCCCATATGTGATGGCACATCGTGGGTAAGGCTTTCAAAACGAGACCCACGTTAAACTACCACAATTGATTGACTGTACATAGCCTGCATCAACCCATCCATTTTGGAACCTCCCATAAAACATGACATATTTTCTTAAATTAATTTTTTTCCTGTAACTCCAAATTTGTTAACTGCAATAATCTGAATTTTTCTCCATTGCATTTCTGTGTAATGGTCAGTCAAATTTGAAAAGATTAACCGATAAATAAAGCTCCTTCTGGTTCCTTCTTAACAAATTACCGGTTTAACTCACCTGTTCTTAACTTTATATCTTTTCAGTAGTTATGTAGAATTCTGCCAAATTTAGCGCATATCATACTCTTCATAAACTTATCTCCCTCTAGCACCTTCCATGCAAATGTCCGGTTTAATCTGTAAATTTTTAGATTCATAATTTAAATTCCATCGCATGAAATTCTGTCAAATTGTTATCCGTTAAGCATCTAAAGTAGACTTTAAGGATAAAATGTGCAGTATCACCACTCCATTTCTAATATATTCCCTTCCAAAAGGTTGATTTTCTGAAATTCAATTCTTTCTCTATCGTTTAGCAGGGCAAAGTAACCTAGTTATTGTCCATTGCATTGGAAACTTTGGAGAAAGTTATCATGCAACTAAGCTACTTCTGATACTCTCTATACAATATATCATATATGAGTATATTGTTGATTCATATCCTTCAAGAAATTGTACCGAATTTATTCAAATTTGGTACACATCATGTGCACTTAATAAACCTTTCACATTTAATTCCGTATAATTTGGCACGAATCGTATGGTTAGTAAACGTTGTTCAGAGGCATTTCCAGTTCCATTAGGATATACGAATTGTTCGATTTTGCAAAACTCAATGGTCCCCTGCAAGTTTTATGTAAATATATGTATTATAATGTATTATAAATAAATTTTTAACTAACAAAAGAACGTAGCCATTCAGACATTCCTAATATTTTTAAAAATTTTGAATTTCTGTATTGGTTATCTTGGCATCTAAGCAAATAAGTAAAACTATCGTATGGTATATTTCGATTGTAGTAACGGGTTATTCATAAAGTGAAGTTAAATAAAACATACATAAAGTTATGATTTCGATTAAACTTCATTTTAATGCTTGAACCTTGCCATTATGAAACACAATGCTATTTAAATGACCGCCTCTGCATTGGATGCAGCAATATATTCTTTTGAGGTCCTTTTTCGACCACTCTTTTGCACATTTTAACCGGTATCTTGGCAATAACCTGACGCATGTTGGCATTCAAATGCTCCAACGTTTGGGGATTATCCGGGTAAACACGGTCTTTGACATAGCCCCATAAAAAAAAGTGTAAAGGCGTTAAATCACATGATTTTAACGTCACCTAAATATGAAATTACACTTTCAAGAAATTTCTTATGCGGTAAAGCCTTAATCGGTCGTATTGTGTGGCTCGTGGCACCTTTTTGTTGAAACCATATATCGTCCAGTTCATAATCTTCAATTGCAGGCCAAAAAAGTCGGTTATCCTACGGCCATAGTACTCTGAATTGAAATTTGGGTTATCTGCCACACTTTCACTAACTAACTAATAGAAGTGATATTTTCGGCAATGCATACATTGCGATAATGCACAGGCCTAACCACATCTATAATGCTTCCAGTCTCTTCAAATTTCTTTATAATCTTGCCAATTCCTTGCACAATAGGCCGATTATGACGACCATTATTACCCTGTAATGCATGAAAATCACCACTTTTGTAGTAAATTTTAACTATTTTACTCGTTCATCGGTTGTTAAACGATCCATATTCGTAAATGGCAAATCTTTCACTAAATAAATAATACCTCAGAAGACAGGCATTTGACAGCTGGCCTTGTCTTGCCAGTCCGGCGGTTTTGAAACCACTAAATGGATAATCCTGTATTATAAAAATGGCAGAGACTTCTTACATCCGACATGATTGGACATCAACTATGTGTTGAAGGTTTTGGATCAGGCGCTGTCGTACCCCGCACCTCCCTTTCTTTAGGCGGACAATTCGTTGATGTTGGCAACACATTGTGTCTTATTTCTACTTGGTCCTAATACTAAAAGGGTCTATAAAATATTCAAATATTTTTTGTCATTCATCAACATTTGTTTTTGACTGTACTTCCACAAGTATTCTTACCATATTACTTGGTTGCTAGCATTAAGATATTCTGCTTCAAATTCTACATTTTATGGTTGAATGTTTGGCTCCTACAGCACAAGTGACCACAAAATTTCAACACTTAAATAATTGTCTGTCTACATAGTTTTCATATGGTGGATAACCCTCATTCCGGAACCCTCTTAATACTAGAGCACTGCTTTCTGTCAATGAATCCTTTTCAAAATATTCCATTGAAAGTGGATTCCTTAATGTCATGTTAAGTGGACATTTCGAAATTGGTCTGTTGTTATGCATGTCAAACATATTGTGTTGATGCTTCTGCTACTGTTTCTTCTTCATCCTCATTTAAGTTTGCATGTTCCACAATGACTCTGTTGTTGTTGCTGTGCTGTTGTCTGCAATATTATTTAAGGACCTCATAACGACCAATTGCAACAACTAACCATTTATAGCATTCTGGTTTCTTGTTAAGTGGATAGTCTTTCAGTCTAAAGTCCTTAAGAAAATTATTACACTCATTGCATCAGACATGTGACATGTTGTTTGCCGGGCAAGAGTGGTGTCAGGTCATTCTTCTTCTGCTTCTGCTACATTTAAGCTCTCCTTGGCGATTTGACAACAGTAAAGGACACATTATGTCTAGTTTGCGGTTTCCCTCTATTTTTCAACAACACATTTTTGTGTTGCTTTTAGAATCTTCGGCTGATGCGTTTGATTAAAAGATAATAGCATGAGCCTACAATTGTGGAAGGGAATTAACACGATTTATTTAGGAAACTTGTTAGAAGTGTGCAAAGTGAAAATGACGTAGACATTTGAAACCGCAAATGTCAGGGTTAATGTTATGATTGCAAAGGTTTCCCCTATCAATTCACATGATATTAAACAACACAAGAATGCTTAGGAAAATTAAGAAACAAATGATGCTAGGGAAAGTACATAAGTATTACTTTTCAATTGTGTGAGAATTTAGGTTTAGAAATAGTCATTGGCAGTGTTTAAACACTATTTCCGGTGTTTTTTGTGGTATACTTTTTAATTTTTATTCACATCGACGTACACATTTTGCGTTAACTACAATGCTCTTAGACAATGTGCCTCTGTTTATTTGATTTATGGCCAATTGCGACTTAATAGGTTCCAGTTCAGTTAGGGTACAATAAAGCGCTCTAGTAATTTCTTTAAAAATGCTTTCTTATCTTTAAAATCTGTAACTCTTTCATACGATTTTAGTTTGCAAATTATTCTTTCAAATTCTTAAACCCCTGTATAAAATCGTTACATAATATAATCACATCAAACTGAAAATATAAAGATCGAAAGTGAAAGTTGGGATTGAGTGAAATATTTCGAACAAAAAATTGAGCAGAAGTCTGCACATTTGATTGCATTTTGAGCACTATTGTTAAGCGAAAGTGATTTTCTCATCACAATGAACAAATAATAAGGTTGTGAAATAATATAAAAAGGGGAAACACCCTACCCCTTCTGGTTCCCCGCACGCTTTTCCAAGTTCTTAGATATGTAAATCAGTGCACCTAAAATTTCCACACTGGGTTTTTATTATTTTTATATTTCCGCATATGCACTTTGTTCCTATTTTATTATATTTTTTTTAATGGAATTGTAAATATTATAAGTAGAGGGCCATTTTCTATTTTCTCCTAAGAGAATTATGGAATTTCGAATGTTATGTTTAAATCGTTCCCAGCAAAAAAAAAAAAAAAATAAAATAAAATAAATAAATAAAATTAAATAAAACAATTGGAAGCACTTTTCCAACTTCTTCATTGATTCCAAAATTTTTCTTTTCTAAATTGATTCCTTTGGTGCTAATAATGTATAATTATTAGATACACAACTAAGTTCCCGCTGTTTGCCAATAGATGGCGCCAGCCATAACCTAAATGCCATGAGCCTAGCTTGGGCATATGGTCAACACACCGCCTCGACCCAATGGTGGTTTTCTTTTGACATCATATTCTTTTGGTTGTGTGAATATGTATGATTTCGAGCCAAATAATCGTCATATGCGGGAAAGTACTGATTTTCTTCTTTCAATCGAACAAAACGGCGGCTGAAGCTCATCGAAATCTTCAAAACATTTACAGACATGCTGCTTTAAGTGAAACAACGTGTCGAGATTGGTTCTGTCGCTTTAAAAATGGTAATTTTGATGTTGACAATCCTTCGCGTGAAGGAAGACGAAACAACTTCGAAGACACTGAATTGGCGGCATTGCTTGATGGGGATCCGTGCCAAACGCAGATAGAGCTTGCTTCAGTATTTGGAGTTACCCGCCAAGCCTTTTCCAAGCGATTGCATGCGTTGCGAATAAATCAAAAGCAAGGAATTTGGGTTCATTATGAGTTGAAGCAAAGGGACGTTGACTGTCGTTTTTTCGCCTTTGCGCTTCAGGGTCAAAAAAGGGAGGGTTTTCTTCATCGTACTGTAAAGGGTGATGAAAAATGGATTCATTGCAGCAAGCCAATGAAAAGTGGTTTGTAAAGTAAACTCTCTGTCTAACCCAGACGCTAGATAGAACTGAGTTTTCGTAACTCTAGTTTTTAACGGACTAATCTGTCGTAATTGGAACAAATATAATTTCAGTGCACAGATCCATTGCTGGGAAATTTGCAAGTAAAATCTCTTCTTAGCGTGGACTTTAAGTAAGTGATTTTAAGGGGAATCTTTGTTTGTAGTCTATTCAAATTCACTAGCGTATAGCAGTCAATTATAGTACTGGCTTGTACAAAACATGCATTCTATTAAAATAGACTAACAATGGCGATTTTTAATGTGCCCACAACAGCGCGTACATTCCCTAATTATCACTAATTCACCCTCACACTTAACTCCATTTTGTCGCGGGGAACAAATGCTCGTAGAATGTGAGACCTCAACTATTCATCTTAACAAACAATAAACGTTATGTCAAATAGCAAAATGAATCCTAACACGTGTACTTCTACTGCACACTTAAATCTCAGGATCTTCCAACGAAATCCTATTTATAAACACCGCAAAAAAAAAATTCATCCTTCCCCAAAAAAAAAAAAAAGAAACAAAAAAAAATCCAAAAAAAATAGAAAGCAAAAAACGAATTTAGCATAATGCAACTTTGATGTGTCCTTATGCAATTTATGTTTCTTGCCTCATGTTAAAACATCACGCAAATAGTACATACTTTACGGTTTGCAACACAAGGCAATGCCCACAAAAGCAAAAGAAAGCTAAGGAGGAAAAAATGTGACAGTTGTTAGAAAGATTTTCATGATTTTCCACGAATCTTTCACAGACTTGGGTAAGCACATACTCAATGGGCTCGAGATGAAGATAGAGAGTGGAAGGATGTCAGAGGATGCAACGTTGCCTTATGGCAAAATGACTCGCAAAGTGCATTTTAAGTCGCAGCAAGTGTCACTTTAGGCAAACGCCGCGGCGTGCTATGAATGCGAGTTTCTTGAAACAAAACAGACCATACAGACGAATTTTGTTAAAGCGGTGATGAAGCATCGGTATGGAAGGCCTTTGCATTGGCTTAGTAGAACCTACTCGAAATAAGTCATAGAAGGGATTGAGTAGGTAATTTTAAAGACGTTCTCTAAGTAGTTACGAAAAAGTTATTACATGATATGCGACTCGTTAAATTGCCTTTAAATTACCCTTTCATAGCTCATTTTTTAATTTCAATGAGTTTAAAAATGGAAACCACTTAAAAATGGAAACCACTTCATTAGACGAATAAAAGAGAATTTATTTGATGATAAGAATATTTTTTAACTAATTTTTGTTAGAGTTAATTAAATACTTTAATTGAAAGAGGTGATTTTAGACGCTCATTAATAAAGATATTAAAAACACTATTTTTTTTCGTCCGTTTTTTCGTTTTTTTCGTTAGAATGTGCGATTAAATGTCCAAAGATTCTGTATTCCATTGCCAGACAAGGTCACAAATTCATTATCACTTTTATATCCTGACCTATAGGCATCGGAGTATACATGATTTACTTCAAAAAAATGTGCCAAATTATAACTCATTTTAGTCTTTTGGCATCCTAAGACGAAATACGTTACAGTTTGTAAGTACGGTCTTGCTGGTCGCTTGATCTTCATCACTGCTTACAAAAATGTACTAATAGAAGCACAGAGTCACCAATTGAGAACGAAAATGGAAAAAAAATGTACGAACCAATATGTACACATCATAAATTAGAGCTTCGACAAGAGCCACTATTGCAATTTTAATTTGCATCTCTACATTTTGTACCACTTAACAAATCTTGTGATATTAGAGTAATTTGTAATACCCCTTTTGGTGCACCTTTACAATTATATCTGAATTCAGAAATATTATTTCTATCCTCACAATTGGAAGGATATATAAACACATTTGACTTAAATCTCAAAAATGCAACAACATATCCAATTATAAAATCTTGTGAGCTCCTCTGCGACTGTTTAGAAATATTTTGAAATCTAATTGAAAGATTCCTGGTTCCAAAGAGCCGAACTGATAAAAGCTTTCTATAAAATGTTGTACAAGAACTTTGGCCATTCTATAAAGCATTGGCAACGATCACTTCTACGATACCTTCAAATTAACTTCTACAAGGCCTTACAGGCATTATATAAGGTCATTATAAAGTCTTAGACATTTCTTATCTCCCCTCCCTGTATTATATTGCAAAGGCATACAACGAAGTCTAGTACGGGCTGTCTATAGAGCTCTGAAAGAAATTTTAAAGTCCTGCACAAACCTCAACATAATTTTTGCAGGAATATTTAAATAATATTGTAAAGGCTATAAAGGTCACATTATTTTCTAAGTATTGAAAATTTATATTATTTTTTAATTTTGAAAATTAGAGATTTTTTTAATTATGCTATAAAGTCGATGAAATTTATGTGTAATAGTGATATAAATATCAGCGCAATCGCTGTATTTTGATGCGCTTAACCACATCGATGTCGGTATACAGTTCATATAGCTTATGATTCATACGACACAAATACTTTCCTATGACAACAATGGTTCTATAAATTCGTAGGCGTATTTTCTCCCGAAAACTGTTAGAACTGGTTGAATTGCTTAAATCGTAATTAAAACGAAAGAAGCAGGATGGGTAGATGAAGTGATTGATGAAAGCCTCGAGAGAAGACTTTATCGTTATTTCGCCTATTAATCTCATAGCAGCCTTTCTTTGCAGCCAAATCTGTTAACCTAATTTCTAGGCTAATATTGTCTGTTCTATTGGCGGCAAATTAAATCATCTATCGAAAATATATTTGGCAATGTTCACGCAGCATCCCAAATGATTAGTCTATTTAATGATTGAAACAAACATTTCCTCTTTGCCACCGTTTATAGCTAGACCCGTATTTGAAGGCTCCTTTTCAGTGTTTGATAAGGCTGTAGCAACAGCTAGAAATTTTCTACAATTATGTGCATATAATCAACATCAGCAAGTAATATATGACTTTTATGAAGGATAGCATTAATCATGTGTACTGCAACTTTCCTCCTAATTAACTGTAAAAAATGTTAAAGAAGTCCAACTAAAGTCTGTCGTTCAGTCCAAGTCCTTGCTTGGCGCAAAATGATTCGCTAAGATTTCTCCTCAGAATACTTCGTCTTAATCAGTGTTATTCTATGTACATAGAAGTATAATCTTCGCTGGAATTACTAATGTTTGACGTTGATGACGAATAGGTTAATCCGTTTTTCTTAAGTCTTCTTCTGTACTTGTTATAGTGTGAATATCCGCTGAATTGTGCATAAATTAGGTTTAAAGCCACTGATAAGGTGTCAGCGGCTGCAATATAATTGATATATCATAATTGACAGAATTTTTTAAGCGGTGAGTGAGTGACTGATCTGATTTGAGTCACCTTTTTTGAAAACGGGACAGAAGCCGCTTAGATCCCAAACTCAGCGCAAGCATTCATTGAGACAGGACATTTAAGAGCTGCCACATTGTCATTATCAGCTCTTCACCACAAGTTCAGCACAAGCTGATTATTCATAAATCGTAATACTGTCATTATGATCTTGTTTTGGCTCAGTGATGGACAGTCTACGCCATTGTCGACAATTGGAGTAATCTCTCCAGTCATGCTGGATATTGTCATTATTTTTATGCATTGAAATTCCCTTATTATTCTAAATCTAAATAGAAATCTAAAACAGAAACCTTACAAATGAGATAATACTTGTTACTCTTTCATGGAATATAAGGAGTTTTTCTTGTTTTGATGATCTTGCAAAAACTTTCTTTAGTGGATTGCGCAGACCTTTGTAACGACATTGAGAGGATTATGAACTCCTGCAGAATCCCATGGAGTAAAAACTTTTAAAATTATCCCATAATCTTCTTATGGTGTGATAAAAGCACTCTGCGAAACTTTAGAAAAGCATTCTCTGAAAATGTCTGTACAAGTTATTTGTACAGCCTTGTCAACACTCTGTTCCGTCTTTCCTTTCAGCATGTTTACCTTGCTGGGTAATTCTGTAACACCGTGAAAGTCGTTTAATGAGCCTTGGTGAAGGACTTCTATGGAGCTATTCAAAGGCTTTCTTAAGACCTTGTGTAGACATTATATAAAATAAAGCACGATATTAGAGAAGACTTCATGCAATTGTTTTTAACTGGTTTTACAAAGTGTTATGCAGCAAATGTAACAGAAAAAACATTTCGATGACCTTCTGCAAAATTGTTTTAAAAACCTTCCATATTACTTTCCTCTAGCAAGGTCATTATTTTCCTTATTCCCATTTCCTCAAATTTGCGACATATAATATATCGTATTATTATCTTTATCTTTATATATATAATTCTACTGTACGGGCGTTGTCGGTGAACTCCTCCTAAACGGCTGGACCGCTTTGCATAAATTTTTGTATATGCGTCTGGGTGGTTTAGATTTACAATTCGGTCCAATTGGACAAAGGGGCGTGGTACCTCCAATACAAACAAAAAATTAAAAATCAATTATTTCTGCTCCTGCTTACGGTATTTGAACAAAATTTGGTGCGTAGGTTTGGTGTACATATCTTAAGTGCTACTGCAAATATGGGCGGGATTGGACAATGGGGCGTGGTACCTCCCATACAAACCATAAATTTAATATCCAATATTTCTGCTTCTGTTTACGGTATTTGACCAAAATTTGGTACATCGGTTTGGTGTCCATATCTTAAGTGCTGCTGCAAATATGGGCGGGATTGGACAATGGGGAGTGGTACCTCCTATACAAACCACAAATTAAAAAGCAATTATTTCTGCTCCTGCTAAAATTTGAAGGCAAAGCAACGTTTGTCGGGTCGGCTAGTGGTCTATAATAAGGCCATTAATTCCTTTATTCCTACTCCCTCAAATATGAGACATATTTTATGTTTTGGAACTGTTGTCAGTGTCTGTGTTTGTTGTTGTACTTTAAGGCACATTTTCGCTTAAAACTTAATTTTTAACTTGAGAAGGAAATTCGTAGGGCGAAGGAAAGAATTGAGGTAAAAGTTTTTCCCGAGATGCAAGTCACGTTAATTTCTGTTTGTACTGTTCGTTTTTTTTTTCTTTCCTCTTAAGGACGAATGTACAGACTCTTGCACACATGCATATCCTGAAAAACGCCGCAATATTGCAAAGATTTCATAACTAACACATGCAAATACACACATGTACGTTTTCTCACTCTCTCTCCTTCTCTCTCTCTCGCTCTCTCTTGCTCTCTCTCAATTACAATAACTATTGTCAAGACTAACTCTATGTCGCCTATTTATTGCCTTTACTTGCAATATCGCCGACTTTTGTGACATCCTTAACATCGTTGTCACTGTGTGTCGCTGTGTGTTACCGTCAGTGGCTGAGCACGCTTTTGCACTGGCATTTGCAGCTTTACCTTAGCGGAACTTTTTTGCGTGTTTACTTACAAAGGTTTCTTAGGTTTTTGACTTTTTTTCTTGCTCCACAAAAGTTCCTTTCTGTTAACTTCATCCACACCAAAAAGTTTTCCTATTTACTCTGGGATTAACGAACGCAAACAGGGAATTAGTTACTGCACAACAAAAATGGCAACTTCGGGAATGTGCCAATTTAGTAGAGTTTTAACCTTTTCCAAAAGACTGGGAATAAGAAAAAGTTAATAAAGGTCGGATGTGCGTGCTTAAAGCAACGCCAAGGAAGTGATATAAAGTTTTCTTTGGCAATGATTTTTTTAATGAATGACTTTTAGAGTTTGAGAAATCTTTCCGGAAGCAAAACATTAGATAATAAGTTATAGCCAATAATACGAATAGCAAATAAAAATATGCTATATTTCTTGAAACATGATGAAGTTTTTAACAAAATTCACCAAGAGAAGATGTGATCCAATCGAAATAATATTACGGCAATTTTTTGACCCTACTGATGATCAACTCACTTATCAGGGGACTATAATTTTCAAATGCTATACGGAAATCAGAGCGTAATTATTCAAAGCAAATTGACTATTTAAATGATAGTTTTCTACTTCCCTTCCTTAGATATATCATAAATTAAGCATGAAGACTTGAAAATTACCTTAATTTTCATATTTTGCGTTCTGCCATTTTTTATGTTTAATTTTTGATAATTTTTTTAAATAATTTGGTGAAATATTAAGGCATCATATAGCCTAAGTTTCCCCCAGAATTATCTACAAAATTTCATTATTCTGGTTTCTCCGTTTATGAGCAAATATTTGTGCTCTAACGCTTTTTGTTATTCCGGCGATTTTGGCATAATTATTTGGCACCATGTGGAAGAAGCCACTATACCTTACCTCCTTAGAAACACACAGAAACCAAGTCAATTTCACGATTACGCCCTTCATTTTGGATATATTGGCGTTTTTCCAATTTTTTTCATTTAATAGTTCTGAAAAGAATTGTTGTGCACTTTTTGGATTTCGCTTTATTAAAGTATTTTTAGTAATAAACGATTCTACCCGTGCACACATTTTTTTCTGCAGCCTCTTCAACGAAGGATAAACTAAAACAGATTTGTGGTTTTTGTAGGTACAAAGAAATATGAGATGGATTAAAGTGAAGTGAAGCTAATACAATCAGAAACATTTCAATGTGCAAAAATGATACTCATGTGGAAATCTAATATGTATCCCAAAGATCGCTCATTTCGACTGAATCAAAAGCCCTACTATTTAGGCTGGATGCCTCAAAAGTTAAAGAAAATTACATATATTAAAAAATCATCAAGTAATTAAAATTTACATATATTTCAAATTCATAAATCATAAAATATATGCTAAGTTGGAAATATTTAAAAAGATGCACTACAAAACGGGAAACAGAATTCAAAGGACATATTTTTCGATGTTAGACTCACATTTTCTTCACTTGCTGCACAACATTTGTTTTCTTCTTTAAAAAAAAAAAAAGTGAACGAATTTAAGCTCATTCCACATCAAATCAAAACCTGTTAGCTTAACCGTTAGTAAGTTAGCTAGCTTAGCTTCACCTCATGCAGAAAATTATTTCACGCATTTCAGGCTTCTACACTTTTTCACCAGAAATCTCACTGTTCAAAAGGACTTCTTTTACGCTGCCTATCAAATTCATTGTTGAAAACTTTCCACGCTAAAACTTTTTGATCCATACTCATAACATAAACCAACCAGCGTAATTGCTATATTTCGATGTACCTGAACATGTCGATGTCGGTAACAACTCCTACAAGCTTTGATAACATCACAGAAATCTCACCGTTCAAAAGGACTTCTTTTACGCTGCCCATCAATTCATTGTTGAAGACTTCCCATTCTAAAGCTTTTTGATCTATACTGATAACTTGAACCAACCAGCGTAATCGCTACATTTTGATGTACCTGAAAATGTCGGTACCGGTACGGTCAAACAACTCATAATTCATAAGTTGCTGGTACTTTCGTTTAACGATGATGGATCCTTCACAAGACTTTCTAAATTGATTCATCCACTTCTGTCATAACCCTGGATGCTGCGCTACATAGCAAGACAGATATGATTAATCTCCACTAAATTTAAATTTTTATTCGTCAAGAGAGAGCTTTGCCGTTAAATCGCTTGCTAAACCCACAGTAGCGTCTATTTGCAATCAATACACTTCTCTTATTTTTCAGACTAACGTCTTTAGCTTTATTAGTGGCAGAGTCGATCAAGACGAAATTTATGCATTATTGCAAGGTTGCATTGTTAAAATGAATAGACTCTTTATTCGTCGCAACAAGTAATTTGCTTTGCTATTCGTTTATCGCCAAACCATTTTTTGCTCGATATTTGATAAGACTGCAGTAACACCTCGCCGTTTTTAGCTATCAGCATACACCAGTAGCGTAGGGCTTTTACTGAAGACAGTAATAGTTGTATTTACTTCTGTTTTTCTTATCCTCATCTCCAAAGTATGTTGAAGAACTCGTTAGATAGGCTGTAAAGCTGTTTAAAGCCTCATTTAGTGCAAGTTCCACTATCTTTACCGAACTTTCTCCCGGTCAATGTAAGCTTACAAAGGCTTATAATTTGTGCAGGAGTATCAAACTCAGCTACGGTTTCACACAATCATTGCCGCATTGATGTCGGAGGCACCTTTATATTCAACATATGTGATATGGATAGAACCTTAGATTTTCTTTACGATTTTTCTTAATGTGAATATTTAGCCAATTGTACTGTCCGATCCAATGAAGTCATATAAAATAGGCTTTAGTGTTTCAAGTGTCACACTGGACAGAACCTTATAAGCGCGGGGAAAAAACGACATTGAGATCGGTGGTACACTCTTGGATCGCCCATTGTAAGCAAGGGGTTTATTGCACTTGGATTCCCGTCAACAAACATGCATTCTTTAAGCCAATTCGTATTTAGAAAGCTCCTCACGATCTCATCACCATCGACCTTTAATAGCTTTGCCGAGCTTTGTTGTTTTAAAGACGTGATATTATTACTTTGATTTCGTTTAGCTCGGTGCTAAAGCCGATTCTAACTGACCTGATTGGACCATATAAGTATGGCATTGGACCTGGTAAATCAACAACTGGCCAGATATTCACACTACGACAAATTCTGGAGAAAACTCAAGAAAAACAGATCGACGCGTACCATCTTTTCGACGATGGTCCGATACGGCAAAATCTGTATAAGGCCATGTCCGAGTTTGGAATTCCTACAAACCTTGTACACCTTTGTAGAATGAAGCTGACTGACTCGAAATCTTCAGTAAAGATAGGCAAAAATCTTTTTACACCAAACGGGGATTTAGGCAGGGCGGCTGTCTATCGTGCGACTTCTTCAACATAGTGTTGGAGATGATTATGAGAAAAGCTGCAGTTAACACGACTGGTACCATCTTTAATAAAAGCCATATGTTACTCGCATATGCAGATGACATAGACATCATAGCGTTGCGAGATGTTACTCCAGCATCGAGAAGGAAGCAGCGTAAACGAGACTCCCGAGTTATTAGTTTCAATGAACAAAGAGTCGTTTGGCACGCTGTGTGAACGTTGACAACTATAATTTTGAAGTGGTGGAAGAATTCATGTAAACAAAACGAATAATATCAGCGTGGAGATAAAGAGAAGAGTACCGAATCCAAAAAATTTCTAATTTGGTGTACACTGTATTACAAGTTCTATCAATTGTGCACATTAAAATCAAATCCGAGCTATTAAATTGCAGCGTTAGTTTACTGAATATCAGACAAAAAAAGCATAATCCTGTAAAAGCTCAAAAACATCTAAACTGCTGCATGCAAAGGTACACAAATTTATTTATTTGTACAAAATGTGGAGCAAATTTTGCAAAAGAAATAATTTAAGAAGAGCGCAATGCTAAAGCTCACGGCATCACTTACTACGTGCGGTATGTAGTAGATTTAGATGTCGATTCTGGTCGCAATCTAAGTAAGTTGGTAAGTAAAAATCCTTTTTGTAGTTTTTCTCGAAACAAACATAATGCCGTTGATAGTAAACTGTAATACGGTAATAAGTGTATTTTTTAGCTCAATGAATTAGGCGTAGTAGTCAATGACAAAAGCCCAAAAGTAACCTAGTATCTCCTCATAAATTAACCCTTTTAGTGAAATAAATAATTTTATGAAATATCCTTTTGCCTTACATTTCAGGATAGTGCTGTTGCATTATTTGATTGCAGAAAAAATTTAAATATAATGTATAGTTTTCGGCAATGTCCAAATTTACCATCATTAAGTGCTTCAAAATTGTCTCTAATGTACAAACTATTCATCCACAATCTCTTCCTCTCCTCAAATGGCTCCTGACAAATTAACTCAAAACTGCGATGCGAGTAAAATAAACAAATTAGCACCAACACAAATGTAACAGCCATCCTTAAGACAACAACCAACAATGTGTTAGCAACTGGCGGCATACAATAACAGCTTCTCATTTGCAACCAAAACATGTTGGCGTCAGAAGAGTATAAAAGCAACGACAACAGGGAAAGTGAGACACAAAAATAAACAAGTTGAGAGAAGTTGCAACACTGCATTCGACAAAAATGGTGGCAACATAAAAGTCGTTAAGCGTCTTTTAGTGTTTATGATATAAATTAAGTTAATTTAAAAATGTTACAACTTTTTTGTTAGCAACGCATATCCACTGCCAACTGCTGCCGTCTTTTCTTTCCTTTACTTTTCCCGTTCAACTTCCCCCCGTGCACACTCTGGTAACTTTATAGTTCCGGTGTCGTCACATAACTGTTAATTTATATTCCTTAAAGGACTTTCACCGAAATGGTATAGTCGGGTGTTTGCAAGTGTGCAGCAAAGTTGCCGATGTGGATGATGAAGTAGACTCCGAAGTTTTCCTGTATTCTTTCGAGACTGCAAATGAGATTTTCCACAAAGATGGGGCGGTGGTTTAGATAGGGCAAGAAGCTGCTGTGGTGTGGCGAAATTAAGTTGCACCATTGTGAATTAGAGGGAAACTAGCCGGGAAGTGGAAATGTTGAACATTTAAGACGGTATCACCTAAAGTGCTCTTGAAAAAACAGGACATCATTAACATATTTTGTGAAGAAGGCGTTTTCAGCAAAGATTGTGAGAAAATATGCGGTTAACCCAAACAATCAGTGGAAAATGTGCATAAGTTAAAATTTGGCTGCAATAATTAGGTAACTATTGAAGAGGGAAAACAGAAAGGAAACTTGGTAAAATTTGTTAGACAAACATATTTATTGACCAAATCCCGGTAATTTTTTGACGGAATAAAATATCCAACGGGATAAAACATCCAAATTTAGTTAGAAAAATTAAATACAAACATTAATTTAACCAGCATAAAGGCTTAGTGAAAAGAAATCCATAATTTTGGTGATAGGTGGCTATAGTAACCTGAACATCGCCATGTAAGTATGTAAGCGTAATCAGGTTACACTAGATGGCGTTAGATTGCTCCGAGAGTTTTGTGATCGCTTGTTAAAAAATTGATTGACAGCGCGTAAAATGTGGACAGCAACGAGAAGAAATTATATCACATTTTACAGTTTTTTGTCAATAAGGGCGAAAACGCAAGCCTGGAAGCTGAAAATGTGAATAATGTTTATGATCCTGATACTGCAGCGACCAGCTACTCCCAATTTTGGTTTCGTGGATTCCGTTTTGGTAATCTTAATGTCAAAGTTTCACCACGCTCTGGGACGCCAATTGTCGATAACATCGATAGAATGGAAATTGTCAAGTAAGACCATCACAAACAATCGTTTGGAAAAAACCTCCGAATTTGCAATTGTAAATCGCTGATAAATCGCAACAAAATTGATACAATTCTGAAGCGGATGATGACTGTTGATAAAAAATTAGTTACTTAAGACATGACAACATATTATAAAGCAAAATGGTGCTTGTTTAGCTGGTGTGTCCGAGTATAACTAAATATTGAAGTCTTAATGGCACGTTCACACCTTTACTAACCAGTCATGGCATGTCTTTTCAATTACATGTTGACCACAACAAAACTTATCGTTTTTTTTTTGCCAAGATGCGTTAGAAGTAGCGAAATAAACATACGGTCAAAACAACCTTGGTGTACTTTAATTTGCTTTCTTACAATTGTATGGTTTCTAATTGCATTGAATGAAAGTTTAAAAAAATTAATTTTACACCATCTCTCGAGTTAGCGGTTATTTTGTTCGCCTTCTCAACGATTAAATATTTTAAAGAAGAAATTTCAAACTTTTATCACCGAGTGCTGGAAAAGTGTAAGCATATACAGTAAA
Organism: Philornis downsi; assembly: GCA_019455685.1. NCBI lineage: Eukaryota > Metazoa > Arthropoda > Insecta > Diptera > Muscidae > Philornis > Philornis downsi. The sequence continues at coordinate 1,654,684 of JAHXMU010000061.1, forward strand.
CTTTAGATGGCATCCTCTTAAATGTTAAGCATTTTCATTTCTCTGCCAGTTTCCTTTTAATTCATGATTTTCATGTAATTTCTCCACAGCACAGCAGCTCCTTCACCCCACACAACCTGTACGTCTTTGTGAAAAATTTCATTTACAGTCTCGAAAACATACAGCAAAACTTCGGAGCATACTACTTGATCCAATATTCAATAAATTCCACTGCTGTTCTCCGAAAATCGTAAATTTCTCTGATGGCCAAATTGTCACGTATTTACTTCAACTCAATTTTTCAAACAAAAAACATGCTGTCTGCTTTGCTCACAGCATTTCCGTTTCTGTTACAATCCTAGTCTGAATTAAAGCTCTCACCCCCCTTTTCGCTATGGCAACTGCGAACTTCAAAATCATCGATGATTTCCCAATCAACCATGAAATTTTCTTCTCTCCAAGCAATTAATCAAAAATTACTGCTGCACCAAAATCACAATGAACTCATAATGGTCGCCATCAAACCGCTAGAAGTTTGGGGAATGACGGACCATAAGTCCGGGGACAGCATTAGGACGAGATGTGCATAAAATATGCCTAATTTACACCGAGACCACTAACATCCTCTCCAAGTATGGCACGAAAAACTACTTCAACTGTAGTGACATCAAATGGTATCCCGGCCAAAATAATGAAATGAAATCATCATCATTGCCAACAGGAAGGACGAACGGTTGGGACCTCAAGTAAAAAAAAAATGCAATTTAAAATCAATTTGGCGCTATTGCTGATTTGGCGTCTGTCTTACTCTTTTTATTTTCTGTGGTAATTTTCAAGTAAAACGAAGGAAAGATGTAACGAAATCGAAAAGGAATCGTCGTCGTAGTAAGTGGCATGATAACCACAAAAAACAAACGATGACTACTTGTGAATTGGTTGGCCTGTAGGAACAAAAAATACATGAAAATTTCATAGAACTGTTGGGCCAGAAAACACAAGTGGATGGCAAATGTAACAAAAAAAAAACTTGAAAAAATAGCTGTTTTTCATGTCGATAACCAGAATAATGCATAAATCTAGCTGAAGACAAAAAAAAAACTATGTATGTATAGGTATATATATTCCAAATTGTTCGGGAGGTATAAAACCGTGGTAACAAAAACAAAAATATAGCAAAGGACTTACATAGAAACGGCAGATACTCGTGCAGAAAAACGAGGCTGCCATTTGCATTTAACGCTGTTCTTTAACATATTTTTTTACCCAACGAGCGATTTTAAATATTTTTATTGCCATAAGAATTTTTTGTTTTGAGTGGCGCAAAGATGTCAACGCATTTAGTAACATTATCAGGTTAATTTTGTTAACATTGTTCATATTTCAATTCATTCAATTTAGTAATAATTATAAAATTTAATAATACTGCTGAAGAAATTAAGCATGGCCATGTCTTTTGTGCTCAAAATATGCAATGAATTCACAATCATAAATCTATTTTAAAGTTTTCTTGCACTTCAAACAAGAACGCAAGATTTAAATTTGGCGCCATTCAAAGTGTCATTGTTTGACATTTGAACAATTGTTATTGTTTGCTAGTAGAAGGTACGAGGTTAGTAAAAATGGAGCGCTACACGAATGAACAACGCATTCTCATTGTGAAATTGTTGTACCAAAATGGTGAAAGCTTTGCAGCTACAGTTCGCAAATTGTGATCAATTTGGGGTCACAATAATGTTCCAAATGAGTCAACTGTAAAGAGATTACTGGATAAATTTGCCAAAACTGGGTCTGTTAGTGATGTAAAGACAACAACGCGCCTTCGACCAAGTCGATTGACCGAAAATGTCGCAGCTGTACGTAATGATGTCGCTCAAACTCCATCCACCTCAATTCGACACCAAGCTCAGCAAGTTGGTGTCTCCAAATCCACTATGAAGCGAATTTTGACGAAAGATTTGCATCTTCATGCATACAAAGTTCAATTGACTCAGGGACTGAAGCCAGCTGACCATGGACAGCGAAGGAAGTTCGTTAATTGGGTATTGGAGAGACATCGAGAAAATGCTGATTTTACCGATAAAATCATTTTCAGTGACGAGACCCATTTCTATCTTGATGGCTTCGTCAATAGGCAGAATTGTCGCATTTGGGGTGAGGAAAATCCTTGAGTGATTCACGAGAAGCAAATGCATCCTCAACGTGTCACTGTGTGGTGTGGATTTCGGGCTGGAGGAATCATTGAACCTTTTTTTTATGAAAATGAGGCATGTTAAGCGCAAACAGTTAATGGTGTTTGGTATCGTGAAATGATAACCAGTTTTTTCGTGCCTAGAATTGAAGAAATGAATGTGGCAGGCGCCACATGTCTTAAAGCCAGAGAAACAATTCAATTGCTGCATCAGCCATTTCCTGGTCGTGTTATTTCGCGTTTTGGAGACCAGAATTGGCCGGCTAGATCGTGCGATTTAACACCATTAGACTTTTTTCTTTGGGGTTTTTTGAAGTCGATGGTTTACGAGAATAAGCCGACGACGACTCAAGTCTTAAAAGAGGAAATTGGACTCTGCATTAATAAAATACCGCAGCATTTATGCAAAACGGTTATTGAAAATTTCATTAAAAGATCGCGTGTGTGCCAGCAAAACCGCTGTCTGATGTGTTGTTCCATACGTAACCTCATTCTGTCTACTTTACGATATAATATAGTTTATATAATAATATAATATATAATAAAGTTTCACGATTTTTTTTTAAATATCTGTGTTTTATTTAAAATTTAAATCTTGCGTTCTTGTTGGGACACCCTTTACAATTTCGGTCTCAAATTTTTTTGCTGTACTTGACATATTTGCGAATACGAATAATCGAACAACGAAGACGAACAAATCAATTTCTGGACTTCTTTCGTATACATTTTTCAAATCAACCTTAGTTTACGAGATATCATAAAAGTGTATTATTTCACTTTTAATGTATTATTTTAATACATTTCTGGCAAAATTGCAAAATGGCAAAATTTTAACAAGCACAATGTTTTATAATATGTGAAATAGACAATGAATTGCTTCACAAAAGTAGTCTGTTTGACTTACACAAAAACTAGATTTACCTTCTAGAAAAACTGCCATAGTTAGTACAGTCCGCCAAAAACATACAGGAAATTTGTCAAGAAAACACAATAATTTTTTTTTTAGTTTTAATTTATTGTACGGCGTTCATTATCGGACCATTCCAAAATAAAAAACAAACGATCTAATCATCAAAACTTCTCTCGAACATATTTTTCGGAATGACTTTAGTTCTCGCCACTAATTCTCTTCTATATTTTCTGTAGATTTCGAAAACGGATACCTCGAAGTGATCATTTCAGTTCTGAAAAAAGAAAAAATCAGTCGAACTCATATGAGGTGAAAATGGTGACGTTCGATAATATTTGTAGAGAGCCAGAAATTCGCTCACAGGCATAGCCTTGTGAAATGTTGCGTTATTGGAAAATTGGAAAATTCATAACTTTTCTTTCTAAAAATTTAGTCGTTTTCGACAAGTTTGCTATACCAAACGCCGTGTAACGTTAATATAATATTCTTTATTTGCCATTTTATCTTCTGGTAAAAATATCAAGTGCACAATACTGCGGTAATCAATGAAAACACTCAACATTGTATTGACTTTTGGTAGATTTTGAAGTATATATTTTTCTCAGTTTCGGCTTAGATTGAAGATACCATTGCGAAGCTTGTTTACATACCAAACCCATGACTCATCATCAGTTATAATGCGTGTTGTGAATGTAAAACCGGAATTGGCTCATATGTCTTCAGCGATTGAGTTTCATACTTAAACAATAATGTAAAGTGGTATGAATTGATTCGTGAGAAGCGGAAAATTTAGCGATGTTCTCTTCCAAACTTAACTAACAAACTTCAGTTTCCATTTGAACTACTTTATCGATGTTAACTTCAGTTGAAGACGTTAATGGCCGACCAGAATAAAGCGAATCTTCTAAATGAATAAATATTTTGTGCTTTATTGACCAAAATCCCGGTACTTTTTTGACAGAATATACAAACAATAGCTAAGGATGCGTAATGTTATTATGCTGGTGATTGTACGTTTCGTTTGTCTTTTAGAGGCTTTTCATTGTGGCAACTTAGACTACTTTCAACTGGTTCTTTCTTTAAGGTAACCAACACATACGAATATGTACAAAATTTTGATCAAATTTTGATGAAAACTGCGATTGGTGGAATCGATATAACCAAGGTGATGTTAATTTTCTATGGGGGCTCTATCAAAGGATAAACTAGTATCACCCAATGTTTAATGAGTTCATCATTGTAGTGGACAAAATAACTTCTTTTTGAGATCAATTTATTCCAGTTATTACAACTTTTGCCATGTAACAAGAAGTGTATATGTCTTATAGAGGGTGGTGCATGAATCGTGCTACAAACACAATATCAATGTCAATGGGGAGCGATAAAGATGTTGAAGAAGTTTTTTTTACCCAGAACTGCGCCGGAGACGTATCCGTTCCAACAGCATTTGGTTCCAGCAAGATGGAGCAACTACACACATAACCAAACCAGTTGTAGTAAAGCTCCAACGAAAATTCCGCTGGCCCTTAAAGTCACCTGACCTGACTGCACCAGACTTTTTATATGGGGTTATGTCGAGTATGATGTGTACAAAACGAAATTAAGGAATTTGACAGAATTAAAGCAGTCATGTCCTGGCTGCACCAGACTTTTTATATGGGGTTATGTTAAGCAAGACATGTTCAAAGCGAAATCAAGGAATTTGACTAAATTAAAGCAGCCATGACCTGACTGCATCAGACTTTTTATATGGGGTTGTATCAAGCAAGACATGTACAAAACGAAATCAAGGAATTTCACTGAATCAAAGCAGTCCATTAAAACAATAATTGAGGCGTTTCCGAATAAATAATTTTCTGATCAGGTGTCGTACATGCGAATCATGAGGTCATTTACGGTTCGTCATCTTCAAAAGCAACCAGTTATATAAAATAAAATTGAAATTTCTATACAACAAAAATAAATGAAATACATTGATTAAAAAAAAAGAGTTATTTGAATTTGCAGTGCAATTGGTGCGCCACCATGTATTACTAGGCGTTGCACACTTGGAAACGAAATTTGTGTATCACATGTTTTGGGTACCGGAGCTAATGTATGCTTGTATTTAGAACAGTTAGTACACGAACCTGTCGTGACTACGGCCATGGGTTCATTCTTCGATCATTCTTCGAGAGACGGTTGTCGAAAATAGCTAAGTAAGTAATAAATAAAGCTTCACAGAATAATTTATCACTAAACAGTAGATCCCTTTCACTATATGTAAGAAGTCCTCCCATAGTCCGTTCATAAGATGAAGATAATCTAATCCTTAATCTGGATAATCTAATTGCTATCCACATGTTATTTCAACGATATGAAACTAACATTCACTACTTGCCCTGAATCCTGGATTGTAACCTAACATGGCACGATAGTTAGACAATGCAAATATTATGCATTAATTGTGGGCTCGATCGCCGAAATAATCACCTATAACAATTTGAGCGCCGAACACTTCGAGCGGTTGAGTAATAGACAAGTCTAATAAAAGCTTCTAAAATTGACTTTTGGAATCGTCGTTAAACTGTAGGTCCCGCTGAATCAGTCTAAAAATCGATGCGTGTGAAGCTCTTCAATTACTCCGCTCTACGCTTAAAACGATATAAACGACTTTCTTTTTTTACTTACCCAAAATCCAGATATTTCACTCGCACAATTCGTAGTGCATTTTTTAAAGCCGTAAAAATTAAAACAACTGTGCACATATAAATCATATTTATTAAGATTAATGAACACTTTCTCTACAAAAAAAAACATGTTTCTCTAATGTAATTAATAATGATTCTGAAAGTGTGGATCAGAGCCATAAGCAACGCAACTGCAAGGATAACCTAAAGGATATAGAAAAAATTATAACAATAAAACAAATTGCATACAGTTTAGAAACAATATAAAACTTTATTAAAAAAGATGAACATTAACAAAAGACGATATAAATAAATGACTAATTGCATAGGAAAATATAGCGATATAAATCACATTAATATGAAGGATAAGGAAAATATTGAAAATCATTATAAAAAGACAAAGACAATAACTGTGTAATGGGGTACTGAATATTTAAGGAATTCATTGCAATAAATTATAAAATAATTTTTAGATGTTGTGGTCGTTTGTAAATAAATTTAAGCAAATTGTAAGAAAACAAAATAATGTGTGCAACATATTGAGTTGATTGCAGTATTGAGTAACATTGATCTAATAATTTAGAAAGCTAAAATACATATATAAACATGTAGGAATTTTCTGTACTATTCTATTACGGACATGTCAAACTATAAAAAATAAGATCAAAGATTTTTCAATTTCTTTGGATTTTGGCAAAAATACTTGTTCGGCTGTACAATTATTTTTCTAGATATTTGTCTTTCTCGAACTTTTTAAGCTACTAAAAGCAACATTTTAAAGTCTAAGTTAAAAAAGTCAATATATTTTTTGTGATAAAGAATACGAATAAAATTATTTTGAATTGATTTTTTTTCCAATTTTTAGCAAAGTTTAAATTTCCTGTGTGAAATCTTTAGGAATAAAAACAAAAATCTGTTCTTCATCACAAACAAGCGATCAATGTTGCTCAATCCTTTAGAACACCACTATAATCGAAAATTGATCAAAATCAGGTATTGAATCTTTATCGAATCATATAGGTTTCCAACAATATACTTGTCATCTTCTGGCCAGAAATTTGCTTTAATTCATTTTGTGTAGTGTAAAAATTGTATTCCCTAGCTTAATTAAATTCGCAATTGTACAGTTTATTAAATAGTTAATCAAACATTTATCCACAATCAATTCAAATATCCCGGGCCACGACTCCAAACTACTTGACCTAAACTATTTATAACAACTGTGGACAAAAGGATAAGAAAATCTCAATTAAAACTAACAGAAAATTAAGAAAATTCACATAATTCAGACAAATCGATTAGTGTAAAATGGTGAGACATGAATTATTCCAGGGGTTAAGAAAGCTCATGATTTTGGTTATTACAAAACAAAAAAGAGTACAACTGTAAATGATTTATATTACAACTGTACAATTACAAATATTGATGTGTTGGTATGCCATGTATGTGTATGCATGTATGTACGTAATAGTGCGTAGGTGAATGCGATGTACTCGTACAACTGAGTTGCGTTGCACTCCAAGACTCTGCACAACACTCGAGTACTATTCATAACGTTCTGATGCCAACACCCAGTAAACACAATCAAAACATTTCAACTTGCCTCTAGGTTTACACTGCAAGTGATCTTTGATGTACTGGCATGGACACTGGAACTGCCCGCAGTGACGTCCCGGTTCCAGTGGCGTAACATCGACCAGTCCACGAATGGCCTCACGTCCCCAACGTGATGCATAGCGTAGAAATACTTGTACGGCTTGTTCCTGTAAATTTGTTGCAGTTTGATAATGAAAGTTTGTTGGTTTCTTTTTTTTTCTTTTCTTTTCAGCAGATAATGAATACGAGAATGTAAGGTGGGAACAGTTAGGCAGAGAAATTCAAAAAGTGAACAACACAAAACAGCAAAAGACAAAATTTCTACCAAATAAGAAAGAAAGTGTAAACCATTTAGGGAGATTTTTTTATAATATTATCATGCAATTGTGAATAAATATTTACTAGAAAGTGCTTAAAATAATGAAAAATTACATCAATTACATCTAATGTGTCGCTTACATGGAAAGCTTTTGTTGGAGAATGCAATGACCTTAACAGCTTAATCTATCTATACCATATACATACATACATAATTCTTAGTAAAATCAGATATTTAGCATATATTATGCTTCCACAAACAATAATTTATTCATTAAAGGATAGAACCCCCATTATGTTTTCGACAGCTATTAAACAATTTCAACACTAGCATCGTCTTGCGTACTTGAACTTGGTTTCAATGTTTTCAATGAAGTGTTTAAATTATGTCTGAAAACATGATGTGACTTCATACTAACAAGCATTAGTATTGATATCTTATGGCTAAAAAGGGTTAAATGTCATGAACCAAAAACAAAACCAAGCATGAACAAATCTTTAGATCCAATCCAACGATATTTTTCTCTTTTGGACAAGCGTCAGAGGTACCACAACCATAGCCGTAGCCTTTAAAAAGTTCTATCTTGATCGATTAAAATTAAGGCACATAAAATTGATTGTTTACTATAGAGAGAACATTTAGAAAAAATTCAAATTTGCCATCTTATCATGCCAATGATCCCAAACGCAAAAAAAGGTAAACTACGTCATCAAACATTGGCAAGTCAATTTCTTGTTGTTCTTATCACTGTTCAAATATTTAAAAATATAACATACTTTTAGGTGAATTTTCATGTAAAAAAAAACTTATCTAGTTTTCACAACTAAATGGAAACAGAAACAGGTAATCATATCTCATAATTTTGAATCTCCTCAATTAACCCCCACAATTCTCGGCATACGGTACTTTACCAATAATCAATTAAATTTCTAAATGCGCCTAAAGACACACTATAGTTTTGTGCCAACTATAAAGTTGTAAATATGCATCAAACACAAACCAATTGTTTGATTCGAACAATATATTGGAGCTCACAGAGAATCTTGACCTAGAAAATGCTCTTTCTTTTCTAAATAATATCTACTAGCATAGAACAGGCAGAAAAAAAGGAATGTCATTAAACAACGGCAATTCTCTGTGAACGGACAGTAGCTCGATGTTTAGTACATACGACTAACGTTCGCAAGATCCCAGGTTCAATCCCTTATACAGCCACCTATCATTATTTTGACAGCGATCACCTCGATATGCCTGACAAATAATTCGAGTTGTCAAGTAATCGATATGTCTGGTAAATACTTTTCAAACTGTGACATTCTGAATCATTATTTAATTGTGTGCTGTCGGGTAAGCGATATGTCTGGCAGATACTTCTCAAACATTTGGAATCGTCATTTAACTGTGGGTTCCGGTGAGTGAGTCTAAAAGTAGATTCCATGTAAGATCACTGAATGTGAGAAGCTTTCCCATATCTCATTCATGAGATACAAATGAATTCGCTCTAGACTAGACTAGACTATACTAAAATATATTTTCTGTATTCTTCACCTATTGAAACCACACTTTACTGAAACCATTCAAAAAGAGCGACAGCTTTGTGCATATAAAATTTGGTTGGATTACGGACAAATCTTATTGATACTTTATGATTGGTAGAGTATATACAAGCCACAAACCATCATTTATATCGTAATTTAAACATATTTAACATATACAATTTGATTATGGCAAGAAGGAATTTAAATATAATTTTCGTATAAGTTAATTGCTCAAACTTGGTTTTATCGCTTCCACAAGACACAGTTTTCATTGCAAATTGATCATATTTACACTTATGATTTGGTTTTGCAAAAGGTAAATCTTACCGAAAATTAACCCCCTTTCAAATAAATCTGCCAATTTTCGCTTTGTCGTTTCTGAAAACCATATTTAATATTGGAGTTTCATTAAACGAGTATTTAAGGCAATGAACAAAATACTGACCATATCGGTTAATGTTTTGTTGTGGCCCCATGCAGACGAAAGGATTTAGCTTGGTATTATTTCTTACACAAGCCGTAGTTATCGTCGTAACTTTTTATATTTAGCGTTTCTATCTCATATGATTCTTCAAGGCAGTTCTTAAAAGTTTGTGTCTCACTGGTATATACTTTCACATACCTCTCATATAATGGATATTAAGTTCTTCAGTCGGACCTCCATTTTTACCAATTTAAGAGCGATAAATTTGTGCAAATTGTTTGCAACACATACTAATGCTTCTAACTGATCTATTTCGGATACGATGGCATAGGGCATTTTGTTGATCTGTCCTAACCAACTGTGGGCTGACTGTAATTAAAGCGCTAACTTTTCATTACATATTTATTTAAAACTCAATCTAGGACAATGGAAGCAGTCTGAATGAATGAAACTGTCCACTTTTTCGTCAATGTAATGTAGTCGATATCTTTTTCTATGTTATCTGATATTATTATGCTAATTTCTCTAAGTCTGTTTCTAGTAAAGTATAAAAATATCCAAATTATTTTACCCCAAAAGCTAGTGATGAAAAATTACTGCAGCTGCGGCAGTACGAAATCATATATTTTCTTTGATTTAACTTAAGCCTTCCGAAACTTAATCTAAAATATGTAACGTAGACTGCATAATAATGTATACAGCTTTTTACTGTAAATCCCAAGAAATTATATGGATAATAATTTAATAATAATAATAATTTTATTCTTCACTAACAACTCATCTGTAACTTATTTTCGAATTAGATATCCGTAACTTGCCTCTGTAAGTTTCAATAATTCAATAATTTTTGGCCAATTTGGGTTTTTTAACCCCAGTACTAAGAAAGGAAGCTGCTGTGATGGGATAATGTATTGTTATTTATTATAAATAGAGGTATATAACCTCGGAATTCTTAAGAAACAGTTATTTTCCAATTCCAAACATTTGACTGCTTGTCTGGCTACCTGGGATGAGGTGAGCAAAAGTTTTTCGATCCAAAGGAAAATTTGCAACAGTAATGTTTTTCTTAATTGTAGACAGGGATTAGAGCTGAATGAAAAAGTCATGGCCTTTCTATTACCTCCCATAAGAAGTGACCAAATTAGGCAAAATTATCATTATACTTATAATTTTGAATCGGTACAAAATTTAGCTGATCATAACTGCTGTTTAAGAACATGTAAACGACCTCAAATCCTGAAATATGGGATTTATTATGAGACAGACGGTTAACTGTAAGAAACTAAAAAAAATTGGTTCAATTTGGTTGATTCCATAATATCAGGTCTATAACTAATAAACACTGTAATTAAGCGAAGTAAAGTATTGAAATTTTCCTACAGAAAAATGTGTCATTAATTACCATTTAAGCAAATCAATGTACCAACTTTCATTAAAATCTTCTCAACGTCAGTACCCTTAAATACCAATAAGTTCTATGAAAATTGGCACTGCTCAGTTTTGATCTTAATGAAAGTTAGAACAATAACCTAACCAAATTGATTTGTTAATATATGTATATAAAAATAGATATCAAATATTGTTTGTTAAAGTATGAAAAGTGTGCATGCAAAATTTCATAAGATTATAAACCTAAATAGTAATGCAAATTTTCAAGAGCCCAATTTAAAAATGAATATTTCTTTTAAGCTTTAAACAGCTGTAATTAGCTATAGCCGTCTTTTAAGCTGTAAATAGAAGCATCAATTCACGTTATTGCCGTATAATTGTTAAAAAGTGCAAATGTAATGAAATGTAATTAAAACGAAAAAATGTGACTTGACTTAAAAAAAATCATTCAATCTGTTATTTAACAGTTAACAACATCTGTACACACTGCAAACTATTATTACATTTCCATGTAAACTACACAAATCCTACGTGTAAAAATGCAACAAAACCGTGTGTGAATATTATTTTGCATAAATATATATTGATGTATTTGAGATTATTTTGGAAAAAAAACCATTTACAATAAACTTTTAAATAGTAACAACTAAACATTGTAGTGGTTTCTACTTTTAATAGAAACAAAGAATCTTAAGAAATTACGAAACAAACCATACAGAATAACATTAATTGAGCAAAAGATCAGAAAGTCATAAATAAACAATTAACTTCACAATTTAGGTTATCAGTTTAGCGAGTCCTTGCGATTTTGGCGTTTGTTTGATCTATTTGTGATATTTTGCATTTTCAATTTTGGCGTGTTTCTTTGCGTTCTTTACGTCTTTTTTTTTTTTGCGTTTTCTATTACAACCAACAACCCAAACAATTAATGCCGCAACATTGTTTACGTTGCAGGTGAATTTTGATTTTATTCCTTAGAACTTCCTCCTCATACTGACAGGGACAGATGGATGATTGCAGATGACGGGGCGTTTCGTGGACGCCGGCCTCTTGGACAGTCCAATCGAGACGACGCCTTAGGAAGTCTTTGCCCCAGCGTTGCAAATAGCTGAGATAAAGTTCTTGGGCCACAGCCTAGAGATTTAATATACACAGTACAAGGAGTATTGATAAATATCGTATACAAAAAGTGGTGATAATATATGCAGTGATTATTTATAAATCATAAGAGAACAGATTCTGAATATGAATACAAGTAATATTATGGCGTAACTTTCTGATTGTAAGTTTAACGATACCAAAATGTTATTTACAAAATAAAAATGCGAGTATTTTGCTGGAGGTTAAGAGAATTAGTAAACAGCAAGAGAGAAAAACGTTCATTACTACCAATTTCTTCAGCACTCACCTGTTTTCTTGACACACGCACTGGTGTCGTTCCCTGTATGACAATATCATTCAAATCTATATCCAATTTGGATTCCCATCCCGCCTTCACCGCTTCTCCGCCATTCTGTTCTGTATGCTCTAAGAATTCATTAAGGAAACTAACACAGGGTGCCGAATCAAAGTACAAAAAGCATAAATTCACTTTGTGGCAGGAAATACGACCGCGATCATCCAAGATCAACAAGATCTTATGCTTAATCAATTGCTTATTCACACGGGCCAAGCATTTTTCTAAACCTCTGGCCAAACGCAATTTAATCCACATACAAAGGAATATAGCGGCCGCATTTAGGAACAGCCAGCCCACTCCGAGCGAGAACAAAGCCACACCCTGTAGTCCAGAGAACAGAAGGGTCAATAGGACAGTGAAGGCGAAGAGAATCCAACAGACCAGTATGCGTTTATAGCAAATATTGTACATGGTGAAACGGTAATCATTGACTAAAGTTTCCATGGCATGGACGTAGTCTTCAACTGTAAGCTGGAATTAACAGATAAGGTTAAAATTATTTTTTATCTCACTGCTTCTCACAAACTCACTGTCAAGCCTTGGGCCATTAATTCCTCAGGCACAAGTTCTGGTCGAAAAATAGCTGGTGTTACCCAAGGAAATTTGGTGTTGGCGGGAAGCAAAGTGACGATGACATCTCCGTTAGCTGCAAGCAACAGAATGCGTTATTAATAGCACAGAATATTACAATGATTTTTGCAATATATACATATATCAATTTAAACTTTGAATTACAAAATTTTAACATTAACATGAAATATTTATGAAATAATATCTCAAAGCCAACGTTTAATTTCAGTTCACTTCAGTTTATAGATCAGATAAAAATTTTAAAAAAACCTCATAACTGTCCCAAAACTAGCCGACGTGATGTATAGATGATGCCAGTAGTTTGGAAAACATTATTTTGGTGAAAAGTGTCAACTTTACAAAACATATGTATGTTTCATGTTTTAAAGCGCCACGTTGTCATACAATTTTTTTTTATATAACGAAATACGACAAACGCAAGGAGAATTTAGCATTTACATACATATATCCCCTTATAAATGTTGAATTCTCCTGCGTTTGTCGTATTTCATTATATTAAAAACAATTGTATGAAGAAAACGGCGTTTCCATGCTGCATGAGGGCGTATCGGCCGTCATATCTTTGATTGATTGTAGCGGGATTTCCAAAATTTCAAATATCAATAATTTTTTTTCAAATTTAAAAATTAATAATTTATGTTATTAGTGCAGTATAAACATTGACATGAAATAAGGCAACGCCTTCTTATTTATATTTAGATACTTCGAACGTAGCATCTATTAGATTTTGCTCCGACTTATTAGAATTGTCTCTAAGTACTTACCAAATCCCTCTCGTATCCGACCTGTTGATAGTTCAATGGTCCTCATCGGTGGCTGAGATTCTATGGGTATTGTTGTGACACTACTTGCTACTGTCGATGTCGGAGCTGCAGATCCCGACACAGAGAGTTTCGAGGATGACATGACATGATTGCTGTGATGCGGCAGTTGCTGCTGATTGTGATGGCTGCTGCCACTGGCTACTACAACATTGTTAGACGACGTTGCAACAATGTTGTTGTTTTGGCCAGCGGTCGTTGTGGGGTTTTGGTGATGTTGCAGTTGTTGGTTGTGTATTTGGTGATGTTGTTGGTGCTGGTGCTGCTGCTGTGTTGGTGGCATTCGACCGGATGCATTCAAATCGACATGTATACTTTCGGTGGTCAAAACAGCTGGTGCGGCTACATCCGGTATAGAGGCGGAAGGAGACTTCAGTATGGGCCGCTGCAATTAAACGATTAAATAGAATTAGCTTATTTTACCAATACTGTATTTAAAATTCTTATTTGTTAAATCTTATGTTCATATTTGGTAATGACACATATATTTCTATAGATTTGTTCAACATGTAACGGCATTTCGAATTTAATTACAGAGAACCCTCACAAGTTCAGTATTTGCGATGGCACGCCCTGAACTTATGGCCAATAAAAATTTATGTTGCATTTTTTTATTTTATTTTCCCTTTTTTAGCTTATGTTTTTCAAACTTTGTAACAACAAAACATTGAAGTATTACATGCATAATTTGTATAAATCAATATTATTGATTTCCAGCAACAAGACCTTCAAAAGTTATTCATATCGTTCACGTACACACTTGGACACTTTGTGAATCACCTGTAATTCGACGAGAGTCATATAAAATGTGTGTGCAAATGTATATGGAAACGTGCGATATATGTCAAGTATGACCGACATTTATAACTGAAAATAATATGTACAGTTGTTTTTCGATGAAAACCTCAGAAACGCGCATAACGACAAAATTACATACAATTAAGTTTACGTGTGATTAATTGAAATGTTTCCGGCATTTGACATAATCTAATATGTTGTGCTTTTTCGCAAATATGTACTGCATTTGAGATTTATTTCTAAAACATAAAGTTCATGAACAAGAAAATCTGAAAGTATTGCGATCTTTGATACAATATGGAAAAAAATGCAATCGATATTAAGAGTTTTACTTATCATTTTTGATGCGCCTCTTTAACGATCTTTATAAAACTGCAATCTAAGGATATATAATATTACTAACAAAGCTTTTAACGACGATGAATATATAAATCACTTTTTAATTTTTCAAACTATGGAAACTATGGACAGATGAAGACCTAAAAACTATACTGTTTGAAATCGGAAAGTCCTGATGAATTATTCGTTACATTAAAAAAGTCATCCCATCAAAGAGAAACTAGTCCCTACGAAGGTTTTACGTATTTAATGTCAATAATAATGAAGTGAATCTCTGAATTCCGTCGTGATCTTCCAGTTAAGAATGAAACCGATCTAAACGCTTAATTATTGCACTTGTAAGCTTTCATCAGCCTCTACAAATTCACACAAATTCACAACTCACCCACTCTTATGCCCTTAAAAAAACAAGAAAAATGCACAAATTCACAACTCACCCACTCTTATGCCCTTAAAAAAAAAACAAGAAAAATACAGAACTACAAACCGGATCGAACAAATCAAACAAACAAAGAACAATAGATATAACATAATAGAAATAAATGTTACTGTAGTCTTCTCAATCATTTTAGGTCTGTCGGTGAACGAGGACAAAACTTAAATATTTTCTTCAACGCACAAATAGTCTACTCCTTTGGGATGCTGTGTGAATGTTGGCAACTGTAATTTTACAGTAGTCTATGATTTCACCTACTATGTATGGCTTCGGTGTCAATAAACCTAATGAAATCAGCCAGGAGCTAATACATTATAAAGCAAACTTTGCTACCGATTTATTGGGAAAGTCATCTTTCGATGAACAAAAATCCAACAGAACCAAGCATCGGTCCTTTCCGTCTTGCAGCAAGAATCTGGGGGGCTTCGAGAAAAGAATATTCCGACAAAATATATCTACATGAACCGATGTGATTAAGCGCTTCAAAATAAAGCGGAAGCTAAGTTATATAAAACGGATGGACTTAAATACTATAGCGCAAAAATTTTCGCAACGAACTAGATGGCAGACGCGAAAAAAGGCGACAACTCTATTGTAAAGACCACACTTTCGAAATACTATCAAAACTTGTTATACGGTTTGAAGAAGAAATATACATAGAAGACTAAATTACTTGGAATAACTTTCTATTTGAAAATTACCTTTTGGTTGCCGCGTAAGAAAGTAAATAAGAATTGTGCACTTGTCCCCATGGAATGTAAACAGGAAGAAACTACAGACTCTGGATGCCTACAAGAAGACCACCAATTGCAATGAACATGACATTAAAACTATTTTTTGGAAGCTTTAAAGTCAAAATTAGATGATAGGATATCCTCACTACGATTACAGAAAGAAATGATCAACAAGAAGTTGCCGCAATAGTTAATTCGATAGAATGCATCAAGTTTTATTGATGCAACTGAATTTCATTATGGTTACATCAAGAGAATTTTGTTACTATTTTAGTTTCAACGATCGAATTTGATAGTAATTTTGTTGCCATTAGCAAACGTATTAAGAATTTGGTTATGACTAATGAATTTGATTGCTGATACCAAAATTGCTGTGACCGGAACTTGGTCACAGCAACCGAAGTGTTGTAATCTTAACTGCTCACAAGCATGTGAAAACAAATTTATTTTCTAATGCAGACCTGTTCTTTATTGTTAAAGTAAGGAAAAATATATGTAAAGGTATGGTAGTACCTCTAACATGATATTATCATAAGTTTTTATCAATATACGGAGCCAAAACTCCTTATGATACGAATGTTGGGTGCAATTTTTACGAAAACTTCAAAAATGCGTCTCGGCCAAAAACATTTTGACTCACAACAGACTGGCGACCAACTCATTCAGACTTTTTGTGATATGACAGCATCCCGGGCCAACTTAGTTTACTAATTGCCTGGCTTAGTGGTTTTCCGAATTCAATTGTGTTTGTCTTTCGCTGCAGGACAAAGTCGTCCTGTATTGATATGAGAACTGATGCTGCAAGTTCTTCATGTGACTTCATGCTTAGTTATTATACTTATCTACTATGATACTGCATAAACATTTAGCCCTCAAATGGAAAAAAGTCGATCAACAAATTTCATGTCGATTGGTCGGTCTAAAGAAATGTCGAAAGAATTCACTCATAGCGTGACGATTCAGTCGATTGCAAGGCGGGACAAAAGCAAAAAAAATTGTGGCTTGATAAAATGGTGGCTTATTTCTCCAGAAAATCCAATCATGTTGCCGGTGACCAACAGAAAAACTTAGAACGGATAATTCGGAATGATACACCATCATTTGTTTGCTTGAAATGTTTGGAAAAATAGGGGGAAACCACCGCCAATTAGGGAGCAACCCCCACCACAATACGGGCACTTACATATCAGTTCAATCAAGCAGTCATAACAGGGATTTGACAGGTTAAGCACCGCATAACCTTCGAATTACTTCCCTTTATTGTCGTGTATTGCAAATAAATTGCAACTTCAACATTTTTCTATGCCAAAAGAAGTGGACGGTGCACTTAAGTTGCGGCTGCCTATATTGATCTTTATGAAATGCCATATTGGACGATAAGCACTAGATTTCAACTGTTTTCCTCTCAACTTTACTAGCTTCCCTCGTCTTCTATATCCTTGTGTTTTCATTAACAGTTTCAAATTGATGAATGCTGGCTAGCCCAACCATCAAGCATTGTCCCAGCTACGTGACAATAGTCACGTAACAACGTTTCTAGATGTCGCTGCGTGGACTTCTGTTAAATCAAATGTAGATGTAACGCCCCCTGCAAATTGCGTAATTTATTTTTAATTTTTTTTTTTAATCTAAATTGCATCGTTGTAATAACTACGGATTTTTGGTAAAATTATATTAAAAGAAAAATTATTTTGAAATGATCATTTCAGTTTCCACCAATATAAATCGGTGTAAACCAAAGTAAAATCAAATGTTCTATACTGCGGAGGAAAATAGGAAAAAAATTAACATTTCTTATTGCAAAATATTTAGGTGAAGAAATCTAAAGGAATGGTGTAAAGTTTACGATCAATTGTAATGATTTCAATTTCAGCTTGTTTAAGAAAAGTTCGTAAATGCTTTTATTAATGATATCTGCGCATTTTTATTTGATTTACCTTAGTCCATATCAATACATAGAACTTATAATTATCCTCATTAAAATGACATTTTTTTTAAAGCTAATTTGAAAAAAAGAATCAATAAATTGTAAAACAATAAATAGCCTTTAAGATAAATAATTCAAACCGGTTTGTAGGTTTAGAAATCAAAACAAATAGTTTGCCCTCAATATCCCCTCTTTCATCACAACTGCATAATATCAGATCAAGAAGTTTATTGATATTGAAAAGGGTAATGCAATAATTGATATACAGGGTGGCGCAATAGGACGTGCATATTTAAAAAATGGATTAAAAAATAAATACAAAAGGTATGGTTAAAATAAATCTAAGGCATTGTAGAGTAATAAATGGAGTGTATTTTTTTTATAAATAACATCATCTAAATGGTGACCCTCTCTACGACGGCACTCCTTAAACCGCAAACGAAAAATATTGAAAACTTTCTTCAGTAATACTGGTGTAATGGCTGCCAATTCACCACGGATATTCTCCTTGAGCTGAATGATGTTTCTTGGATTATTACTGTAGACTTTGTGTTTGAGGTATCCCCACAAAAAAAAGTCAAGAGGCGTCAAGTCTGGACTACGTGGGGGCCATGGGATATCACCTCTTTTCGAAATTAGTCTGCCAGGGAACATCTGCTTCACAACCGCCATGGAGTCATTTGATGTGTGACAGGTAGCTCCATCTTGTTGGAACCAAGTTCTGGAATTCACTATTCTTGAACTTTCAATTTCTGGAGCCAAAAATCCGTCCAACATCTCAACATAGCGTTCCGTATTAACCGTGACGTTTTGGCCCCGCGCATTTTCGAAGAAAAAAAGGACCAATTATTCCTCTGCCAGAGATTGCTGCCCATACTGTCACTTTAGGACTATGCAATTTTTTTGGGATTTTCACTGTTCCAGTAATGACAATTTTGACGGTTTACGAACCCATTCATAAGGAAATGAGCCTCGTCAGAGAAAAGGATATTGTCAAAATTAGAAAATCGATTAAGCATTTCATTAGCAAATGCGAGCCTTGCTATGAAGTCAGACTCTTTCAATTCTTAATTGCAGCTTATATGGATGCAGTTTAAGATTCAATGTTAAAATTCGTTGCAAACTTCGTCGCGATAATTGTAAGGCAGACGATCTCTTGCGAGTCGACATTTGTGGATTTCCTCGTACTGACTCCATAACTCTCTCAACATTGTCTTCGGTCCTAGATGTTCTTGGGCGACCATTTGCTTGTGATTTAAATGTTGAACTGGTCTCTTCAAAATGCATTTCTGATTGAATGGCTTTCTAAATAAATAAAACGATCGACTTTGGAGTGAAGGAACTCCATTTTCTATTCATAAAACTCGTTTATACCCCATAAAATTAGCAGCTCGGTACGGTTTATGACCAGGAAGTGTCATTTTTCGAATATAAAAATTAAATTGCAGTTACTACAAATGGAAAACGTTGCAGAGGCGTTATTACTGATTATTTTTCTACTTTTTTTTTTTTTTTTTGTTTTTTTTTTTTTTTTTGATTTTTTTTTTTTTTTTTTTGTGACTGGACGTAGCAAGTATTTTGCTCAATTTGCTATTCCAACAGTAAGGTGCAACATGCCATACATCTTGTGGCACAGTCAATTATTATTGAGAGAAAAATCCTGTAATTTCCATAGATCTGTAATAGGCAGAGGGTAAATGAATCTCAACCACTCAATAATCTTAAAATTATCACTATTTGTGTTACTGGTGAAACTAATGCTAAAAACCAAGCTTTAAAACATTTCGCAGGCAGTCATTTATATGAACTAATTTTTAAATAAAAATGTCACATACGAAGATCAAAGATAAAAAACACAAAACATGTAACATCTTATAAAGTTTGGTTTATATTTCACAGTAAAAACACGTAGCTCATTTTTGATTACCCTTTATTGTTATCTGCTTTAAGAAATAGTAAACAATAAACACGCAAATATTCGAATTCTTAACTGTTTTTCCGTTTTATAACATGCATTGTGATCAGTCAGTGAAATATAAAGAAAAAACAACAAATAACAACACAACTGTCAAGTTCATCACAATCAGCTGCCAGATACTTGGTTATTTGTAATTCCAGTAGTGGTTTTCAACACCGAAGAAAACAATTAAATGCTAAACAATTTGCAATAAAACTTGAAATGATTTAAGTGGCAAAGATTTTCGTTCGCACTTTGGTTACTGAATGAATGAGTCAATTTTATTGTTGAGCGACAGAAGGTCGGACAAGCAGACAGACGCACGTCTCAGATTGTTTAACTGCCAAGGAACTGACGCATCTAAAATGTCTTATTAAAATCTACTGTTGAGCCTTAAACAGCAACCTCAACAAAATGACTACACAAATATTGACAAAATGTTGATAAGAAAATGAAGCTAAACAATTTCACAGCACAAGCGAAGGCTGCAATAGATAGAAATGTTAAGCGAAAGATAAAACGTGATTAAAATTTAAAAAAAAAACTCAAATTACTCTGCTTAAATGATGACATTTAAATCCATCGTACCTGATGAAACAAACGCAAAGGGAGAAAGAAAAGGAATCAGTCGATTTGATTTTAAATACGAAATGGAATAAACAAAATTTTTTTAGATCAGAAACAAAAAAGGTCTACTAAGACTTTTGATATTATAAGTTATCCTGAAATGTAAATATCTACGTTAAAGATTTCTTGTGAAATATATGGTTTTGATCAAACAAGTTAGTTTTGTAATAATTTAATAAAAAAAAGGAATTTTTGTTTTCGACATTTTTAAAAAATTTCTATAAGGCACTAGAATGTGTTCATAAGAAACTTAAAAACTAAATATTTATATCTCTACAGAAATAAATGTATAACGCGAAATATTATAATGGTGAATTTATATTGTTGTAACATGTCAACTTCTCCGAAAATCTCACAAAAGAGAATAAAAAAGCAAAGTAGAACATCGGAACGAAGATTATTGAAACTATTTTGAAAGAAGGATCTAAACCAGTATAAAAATTTCAGCCAGTATAAACATTTCCATACCTAAGCCATTATATATTGTATATTTATATCTTTATTTTTTTCCAGATTTATACCACATACATATGTATTCATTTGACTGACATTTCATTTGACCCGAGGACACATAAAGAAAGCCTAACATCACAAAACTGAAAAGATCACAAGACCAGAAAAAAAAGATCAAAAACTTTTAAATCTCCTTCTACTACAAAGCTGTTGTCAGCTGTCTGACTTTCCTCTGAAGCTAATTCTGTATCGTAGAAAAATCCTGACGGACAGGAAATTATCTCTAAAACTAGGCAAAAAATTTGTTAATATATTTTTCAACATAAGAAGCTTCAGACTATAAGGTCATTTCTTTAAAATAGTTCGAGATGGTGCCACTGAATAAGGCGAAAAAATGCCAACCAACGTACCCACTACAGGGATTTGGACATCATTGATAGGTTATCCATTTAGTGGTTTCAATGCCGCCCTTCCGGCAAGGCTGTCAATTGTTAAATAGCCGTCTTCTTAAGTACGTGCATACGTACGTTTTTCTACTAAAAACCATCCTTAGCTTAGCGGTAACCTGATGGTAATTACGTATATAAAGTTATCCATTTACTGGTCTCAAAATTACCGATCTGGCAAGGCTGTCAGCTGTTAAATACCTGTCATCTAAAGTGTTATTTATTTAGCTTGCCATTTACGAATATGGATTTTTTTAACAACCGAAGAGCACGTAAAAATAGTTAAAAGTTACAAAAGTGGTGATTCAAACGTGACAACTTTTCGTGCATTAAGGACGAATATAGTCGTCATAATCGATCTAATGTGCAAGGAATTGGCAAGATTATAAAGCAATCTGAAGAGACTGGAAGCCTTATAGATGTGGCCAGGCCTGTGTATCATCGCAATGTATGCACTGTCGAAAATATCGCTTTTGTTACTGAAAATGCGGCAGATAACCCGAATTTCAATTCAGAGTACTATGACCTTATGATAACCAATTTTTTTTTTGCCTGCAATTGATGATTATGATATGTGGTTTCAGCAAGACGTGGCCACGAGCCACACGACTGATTTTGACTTTATTACATGAGAAGTTCCCATAAAGCGTAATTTCATGTTTTGACGACGTCAATTGGCCACCAAGATCATGGTAGATTTTTTTTGTAGCACTACATCAAAAACCATGTTTACTCGGATAATCCCCAAACGTTAGAATTTTTGAAAACCAACATTCGTCAAGTTATCGCCGATATACCGCTCGAAATGTGCCAAAAAAGTGGTCAAAAACTACCTTAAAAGGATCCATTGCTGCAGTCAATCCAGTGGCTGTCATTTAAATGACATTATATCTCGTACATAATGCCAAGATCAAAGCAATTAAAAAGAAACAAAAGTTTCATCAAAATCATAGCTTTATGTGTCTTTTATTGAACTTTACTTTCGAAACCGAAAAATGGATACTACAAAAAAATCGTTAAAATCTTATACGCAACTTGGTTTATTCAATTTTAACATCTAGTCTAGTCTCTATTGGGAATTCACTTATCTCTTTTTAAACGTCGATAACTTCGTTGTGCAAATGAGCAATTCGAATAGCCGAGCAGCGAACAAATTTAATACCAGATGCTCAAAATGAATTGCTGAATCATCATAAGGCAAAAGGATCTTTTCAGTGACTCTAACAACATAAATGCGTGTAAGCTCACTGAAAAACTCCCCCATATGTCAGTCATTGTACAAGAGGGATCTATTTCTGCTATTTTAGTTAGACATTCCGTTAGTCGTAGTAGTAGTAGTACAAGAAGGATCTATTTCTGCTATTTTAGTTAGACATTTCGTTAGTCGAACCGGTTTAGAAACGAAATTCAACATTTTCTGGAAGATCTAAAAACTTTCCATATTCATTAGGGCGTAATTAAAAATGTGTTTTTAAAATTTAGAACTCAAACGACACTTGCCGAAGAGATGTTTATGGGAGTACTGAACTTTATACTTTGCGCGAGTGCTATTGACAGTAGAGATTTTGATTTCTGGTGTGTAACTTTGTAACAAACTTTTACTATTGGTCTGTATGGAGCGCAAATGATACGGGGTTCTTGATGATCATACACAGGAAG
>JAHXMU010000061.1:1677952-1695145 GCA_019455685.1 Philornis downsi
AGAGCTTCCCATATTCAGGAAGATTACACGCATTCTATTTTTCTATTTCTATTTTTGCCTACTAATTATCGATAATTCCGATAGCTGGTTTTGGCGATTATTGGACTGCTTGAGGAATCCATAAAATACATCGAAGCGACCGCCGCTTGAAGAATGATTCCATAGCTGTGTCGGGATCTGAACCCGCGATCATGTACACGATACATAAGTGTTTTAACCATTGTGAAACATTCGATCACACTGACTGATTCACATCTAGAAAATGAAACTTTTTCGATACATTTCTAAACTGTATTCGCCAATTAGAAGTGAAATACGTTTCAAATTTATAGATGCAAGAAAATAACCATACCAGTCCATTCACTTTTTGATGGTACCGCTCCAATTGGGATTGAAAAATATTCTGGTGGATGTTTCATTGGCCATGCCCACTTATCTTGCTACAATCCTCACCATCAGATCTGTAACTTTTATTATATATAATTTTGTAACTTTCTATTATGTATAATTTTGTTTAAAATTGTGTAATTAGGTCTTACTGGGCCATTTTCTATATGAGGCAAATTAGGCCTACCTTGATGTTATTATATCAGCCCTGACCTACTCAGATCCATGTAGGTATAGCAATCTGAATCTGATGAGATATACTTACAGGCTTTAAAAGATCTACAGACTTTTACATGGGATAAGAAATTTATGACATATTGAAATTTGCCAAACTTCAAATTATTTACGGCACTTGGTTACATTTATTTTCCGGTTTAGTTGTAAATTTTCAGTGCGTTGGTTATTTTTACAGAGTGTGTTTCAACGTTTTCTCTATCTATTTTTATGCCAGTTTAATGTGTTGCATAGAATATGAATGGTACCTTTCCAAACAATTTCTATTATGAATAACATCTATCCAGCCAAGTTTATAGTGAATTTCCACAAAAATTATTTCTAAATATCTTTGTGGCACGAAAAGTAGAGCTCAAGATACATATTTGATGAAAAACGGAAACCCATAAAATTAATTTGTTACCTAAATTTGAAATTTATTTTCTGACACTGCGATCGTTCAACTGAAACTGCATTCCAATGAATCGCAGCATTTTCAAAAATATTAAATGTCCCCATTATGGGAGATCAAACATTACCCTAAATTGGCATCTCTTGAATACAATTCCCCTCTCTGAGCACACAATAAAGTCACTTTCCTATACGATCTTTAAAAGTATAAATTGTTTGGTTTACTGACTCACTCTCCTCACACATTTTATTTATCGCCTTCCCTTTCGACTCTCATTTGGTTCTTACCTGCACAGGTGGTGGTGGTTTTGCAGCAGTCAAAGCCGCATCCATTTCGACGGCCTGCAGCTGTTGTACGCCGCTCTCCATCGTTGGAGTTCGTGGACGTGCGGCGCTCCCAGCGGCAGCAACAACGGCCGCGGAGTTGCGTTTCACATTGCTTGGTGGTGGTAATGGTGACGGTGTTAACCTGTTTGTAGGCGCTGGCGCAGCCGTGGCGCCGACGTTGCTTGCATTCACAAGATAGTCGTTGTTATCGCTATTATTGTTGCTGGCGGCGGGCGTCGCGGGGCTGGTACCTAAAATACCTTCATTTACGTCGTCATCAAATTTAACCCAATTTTCTTTTTTCACATTTTTTGTTGTTGGGGCCGCAGGGGCCCCACCATTCGCATGGAATTGGGAAATATTTTCGTTGCTTGTGTAGGGCGACGACAACGAAGCCGCATTGAGATCAACATCCTGCAAAGGATGCTGAGTAACGGTATTACTGTTTAAATCACTGGAAGACATTTTGGGTCACTGAAGCGATCGCACACAGATGCTTGCAAAGCCAGAGAGGGAGAGAGAAGATGGAGATGGAGAGAATGAGAGTGCCAAAAGCAGAAGGAGAAGGGAAGTCGTATTTGGTTATGGAATTTCAAAGATTTCAAACACTTTTTTCTTCGAGAATTTTGTTGTTAACACTTCTGTGGCTGATTTTGCGTTTCGGTATTTTTTGGTTTCTTTTCTTGGATTTTTTCATTAGACTTCTAAAGCTTTCGTATTTCTCGATCTTATGTAATTATTTGTTTTAAAACTGCCTCCATGAATTCCATAATTTAGGCACTTTTTTGGTTTACTCTCCTCCTTGTTTTGTTTGAAAATCGCGTTTTGCCCGTTTCACAGTTTTAGCCGTTTGTATTTTATTTCTTTCTAGTCAAAGTGTCGAAAAGCAACTGAATTTTTTTAAGTCACACCCAGCTTTAGAGGCAGCTTGAAATTTCTGTTTTGTTGTTTTTGTACTTCGTACGTTTTTCGTTAACACCAGTTACCTAACTCAAGCTTTGTGGCTAAGACCAGACACACAAACCGACAGTTCCACTCGCTCATTCATTCATATGGGAAAAGGTCTGTTGTTATTCAGCTCATTTCATACGTTCAGTTCGATACATTCACAGTGTTTTCGACTACAAAGCGTTCTCTTTCCATTTCCATGCGTTGACTCTCCGCTAGGTTGTTTTATATTAACCGTTTAATAGGTTTTGCGTTCATCGTAGCTGCTACGTGTTGTATTTAGACTCTCTGTAACAACGTTTTTTATTTGTTTTCACCGATACTTTGCATACGTTTTCATATGAATTTACGGCCGCAAACTGGCGGTAGTGGCAGGGATGCCATGTTTCGGAGAAATTGGTTAGACATGGCATCGACTCAACCTTTTAAGTGGAATTACCTAAAATCATAATCATGAATGAAATAGTATTACAAAATCATATTTATTAATTTTGTAGGAAACGATTAGAATTAGAGTAAAGAGATTTTAAGAATATATTTGAGGGATAGAAGAAGAGTCGTGATCAAAATGGTACAGCCAGAGTTTAGAAAGTAGGACTATATTAAGTTCTGGAAACATCTGTTCAGCAATAAAATGGCTATTAAGAACTTTAAAAATATGTTCTGACTCGAATATTATAAATTCTATGAAACGTTCAAGCTGTGGCGCGAATGACAGTGACACGGAGCTTTCGTGCAAGTCCCGGCCGGTGGAGTCCCAGTTAGTGGTTATAGGCGCTCTTTCATTGTCCTTTGTTTTCTGTAATGTGAATTGAGGTAGAACAAGAAATTAAGTTAAAAATCAGATTAATAGACAAAAATAAAGGATTTAGAAAAGTCTTTCTGTAATTTTGGAGTTAGTTAAAAACAAATATTTTTTACATTTTTATTCAAAATTAAAAAATGGCTAATATAAAAGAGACCCAACATTAAGGAATTTGAGTACAAGCATATATTAGATCTGTTTATATCAATTACTGCTACTGACGTATGAATTAATTAACAAAAAAATAGTAAAAATTAAAAAAAAAGTAAAAAGGAACCATTTCTCAAAAGCTAAGTTTATAAGACCAAAGACCCTTGTAAGAGTAAATTTTTCTTACTAGATCAGTTTGTCGCAGTTGTAAAATTAGCAGGCTATGGAATCATCTCTTCATTGGATAAGTGAAAGGACCTCTTCTTTCACGTCGATATGTCGATAGGTCGACTTTACACGTTACTCGTTAGTTACTTTTCCACAATGAGATGTCCCTTTTGCGTATCTATCAAATATCACTATAGGTTGATTTGAATCAAGTAACAAACCGTAAAATTGTTAAAATTTTCAGAAAAACAGTGCAGAAAAAAATACAAAAAAAATACAATTTTCCGCCAAAGTAGACTAGAAATCCCTGCAGGGGTCAAAAATGAATTTGCCAATCAAAAAATTTAATACTTCCGCAAATATGCATTGTGTCTAATAGCCATTGTGTGAAATGCCTTTCAGTTTTAAATATCAAAAAAGGATGCTGAAACCGTTATTTACTACCCAGGAAAATCTAACATCCAAGGAAGCAAACATTCATCACATTTTCTGATAAGGAAGTGGTTAAAAACTGTGTAATCATCAATAAAATTAACATAGAGCTGTCATAATAGAGAAGCGGTATTTTTGATGCATCTCCTCTATGTATTCACGAGTAATGTAGGCGTTATGAAATTTCAAATCTTTGTTTGAAATTTTTCATTATTCAAAAGAAATTCCTTTTGTACCAGAAAATGTTTCTTCAGAATATGTCGCCATAGAAAAACTTCCATTGAAAAGTATTTTCCCCATAATAAATAATTCCACTAAAATTGCTTATGAAAAATCATCCTTAATACAAAATCAACCCGCAGATTCCGATGGATTTGTTACTTTCCATAAAAAATCAATAGACAGGCAGTGAACTGCAGCCCACAATATTGGGGCGTTGGCAACATAGATTCTTTTAACCAGTATTGAGTATTTGTAGTTTTTACAAATGAAACGACAAATTAGGAATGAAAAATGTTTTTCCCAAAAAATTTAAATGAAGCTTCTTTACGTCGGCTATAACAAATTACAACTTCGGATCATATTATGTCCTCTAAGGAATAGATTTAAGAGTATTTTATATCATTTCAATGTTGTTTTTAATGTTTTTAAGTATTTCATTATCATTGTTTTGGAGGTGGTTTAAAAATCCTTCGTTGGAAGCGGAAAACTTACACGGATTTAATCCTTAGAAGTGGTGAAAATGTGATTATTTTTGCATAACCACTTTTTTTTTGCTAGGTAAGTATAGAAGGAGCATAAAATATGGAAATACTCAGAATTACTGAATATGATTCGTTCCAAGCCGATTCTTTTTGCATAACTTCCACTTTTTTTTTTTTGCTAGGTAAGTATAGGAAGAGCATGAATTACTTGATATGATCCGTTTCAAACCGAACACAATTATTTACGATCATTTGAAGACAGAGTTAAAGGCATTATAGGAAATATTTATGCTTAATTTCTTCAGTCATACCTGGCAATCCGCGCAGTTCTCGTTTTTCAATTCATATCTTCCATTTGGTACAACCGAAAAACAAATTTGATTTTTATTTACCTTTTTTTGGCCGCTGTCTCGTTCGGCATTCGTCAACGCTACCGTTGTTGTTTTAGTCTTGGCCATCCTCTCTCTAATTGCTAGCAAGCCTCTCATTACTAATTTATGGTTATTAGCGTACGGACGGAGTCCCCAAAACTGACGTGAGCTACCGCTCATTGTGCGACTTCTTTTGTGATGACTGTTCGTTTCAATTTTGTTATTCTTCTTTTTTTTTGTCTTTTTCTCTGTGTTTCCTCAGGTATCTTTGTCGCGTTTCGAACAGAAATTTGTATTCTTAATCATGTGTTTGTTTTTTTAATATCTCACTTAGAGCGAGTGTTTATGAATAAACGTTGGGTTTTTTCAAAATTGTTATTTTTTTTATCTTTATCCATATTCATGTTTAACTTTTTCTTTCCGTTGGCATTTTTATATTTGATTATATTGTTTATTTAAACGATATCTGGTAAGCAGATGTGCCCGTAATGCGTTAGTTCATCCGCTTGTGTATTGACTGATTTTGATGTTTTACCTTTCCAACCCTGACATTAGTTCGAAATCTGTGTCGAAAGGAATTGAGATTTTGAGTTTTATTTATTTGTCAGTTGGTCTATAAATTAGTTAAATGTGTCTTCTCATTTTAAGAAATCATTCAAGAAATCGCACAGCGGGTACAGAAAAATTTCAATCAATTTTTTTAAATCTAAATACCAAACCCTTGTTTGCACACGGGTTTTAAATTTCTAAATCTGAATTAGTCTTAATATCTTTAAAAGGAGTTTTCCAAATTGATTTCGAATGCAGGAAAAATTTAAGCAATAGCCTTCTAGTAATTTCCAGACTGGCATCAATAACTTAATTGATGGAGCCGAGAAATGTCCACCAAGGTAAACTTCTTTACACCAAACGGGTAAATCCTTTGTTCATCAAAACAAATAAATAGATTTTGTATGTCGTTTACTGCCAGGATCACTCTGCTCCTTTTTAATGTTTGAGATGACTGCAGTAACACCTCTCAGACCTATTACGGCAAATGGACAAAAATGGCAAAAACGAAGAGTATTTCACAATGAAACTTCTTTGCAAGGTATAAATTTGTAAAATGCTGCCGAAGCTTGATGTGACCAATTGGATAATGAGAACGGGGCACCGAGGCACTTGGAATTATACACCACCAAAACCGGTATAAACCTGTGACCTTCTTCAAACAAATTTTTGGCACCAATTTTTTAGAAATGTATTTTTCCATCGAAAATAGAAAGACGTGGTTTTTAATGGGGCACATTTGGTGGTTATGGAACCATATCCATTTATTGAATTGCTTACATTTACTCAAAATCAGAATGATGGGTCATTTTTATTATGGTACGATTCCTCTTGCCCACAGAAGCTTTAATACTTTTTCTAAAATCCGCAAAGGATGACAGAGAGAAGTGTGAGACCTAAAATACAAACAGGTAACATCGCAGAAAAGTTCGCTGCACGATAGAAGTTGTGTATCTTTTTTGCAACGGAGCGAAAATTGTAGGACTTAAGCGTCGAATATTTATAAGGCAATTTTGTTCAACATTATAATTATTTCTCATTTTGTTTGTATGTTGTTCATACGCATATAAAATTCAAAATTCTTAAATACACAGTGCACAGAATTTGTACAGTTGAATGCAACTTTTCTGGCAATTCCTTATCTTTCAATTGCTATTGAAACAGATATGTAAACAAAATTATCTGAGTTATAAATGATAAAATTCCGTGTCTTCACAAAAAACGCATATAAAGAAAAGGTTCAATTACAGATAACTCATCGAGGAAAAAAACTGTATTTAAAAAGTTGAAAATTTAATTTATTTATTGAGAAGGTATTAAATCAATTCATCAACAAAATTAATTTAAATTGAGTACAGAGGTAGTGATAGATTGATGGAGATGATTGATATGAAGACAGGGGAAGTCCTCTAATCAATTTGATACTTCTCTCATTGTAGTTGTGGAGTTCAAATGCTGGACTGTATTGTGAATTATTCAATAGCGACGATCTTTAGGAGGACCAATTTCAAAGCCGGTTTCTACCAGAGAACTGAAAATTGGAACTTGTAATTCGGATCATATAATTTCACAGTCATATGAAATTATATGCAATTAGATTAATTGTGAAGAAATTAAAAGTAGCGATAAATAAAAGATTAGAATTAGAATTAGTGTCAATTCAAGGGAGGTTTATTCAGGCAACGAGTTGTGCTTACCAGTTGAAATCTGATTTGTAAGCGATTTTTTCCCCATTACAGAACTTCCGACAACAGTTAATTTCATATGTTACAATTCAGAATTCAGTTAAATTTAGTAAACATATTCTCACTCAATGGAGTTAAGTAACCACTTCATGCAAAAAAATTTAAGTTCAATGCAAAAATTTAAGTTCAATGCAAAAATTTAAGTTCATTCAAAATGATATCTTTACAAAAGTACATTTTAATGTACAAAAAAAGGATAATTTTAATATAAGTTAAATAGTAAATTCAAATATTTGTAATCTTAAAATTGTTGCTAAAATATTGAAGTTTAGACAAATTGTATTGTGGTATCAACAAATGGCAGGTACCAATTTGAAAGCTAACCGTTATTAAATTTAAAATGCATAATTCTTAAATATAAAAGTCTCTGTGGTTATCTTTTCTGTTTAAGAATATACGATTACGATTATTACCACGAGATTTAGCTCATTAATTGTTCATATGCCGTAGATACCAGAATAGTACGGTTAGTGTGTGATAGGTGGCGCAGAAATATGATATAAAAAGAGCATGTATACATAAGTAAATATACCATAATACACCGTTATCTATAGCACTAGCAACTACGTTTCCAAATGTCTATTTTGTCCCTTTAAATACATATTCATTTTCATTAATTATTTTCAATTCAGATTATTATTATTTATTATTCATTAATTATTTTCAATTCAGATTATTACAAATATAATGCTCAAATTGCAATCGAATATTTTCACTTACAAGAGTTAGTCCAACGTATTCACTGCAACAAACTGTTTTCATGTGTTTGAATTCTTGTGTTCCACAAAAAACTTTCTGTCAAAAAACTACCGGAAATTGATCTTTTACAAAATTCGCTTAAACGGGCTGTCAACATTTTGTTTGTTGCTAAGTTGATGCAGAATGTGAGCGTGATCTGTCATTTAGTTTATTTACACTGATCGATTTTATTATTATTATGTTTCATCTCATTTATATTTTGCGATTTCTAGAATAGATGAAAATATCGGACAGAGAACTCTCCGAACTGTATTGCAAATGGAATTATTTATGTCGAAACGCTGAAGGATTAATGTGAATCAATTTTATTAAAAACACATCCGCGTGAACGATAGAATGCATTTAAAATGGTGGAAATATGCTGGGAAACTTAACATCAATAACTTTAGGAAACGGTTACCGAAAATAGTCATTTGAGTTTCAAAACCGCTGAACTTTTTGTATCTCAAAAATCAATTCCTTCCATTTTACACAATTGCTTGGATATGAAAAATGGTGCCGCTAGACTAGTTCGACGAATTTTTTTCAAATACTAAATTACACGAAGGCTGCTGAAAATGTGCTAGAACGAGTCATTTCCGACTCCACGTTCTCAAAATGCATCGTAACTAAAGATGATATACGGGTTTTTTGTTGGCCTGAGATCCATGCAACAAGCTTCCAAATGACGCCTGAGCCGAAACCGGAAAAACATGTCAAATTTAGCCAAAGGACAAAGTAATGTTGACTTTTTCCTTTGGTTGCACTTGGAATTTTTGCCATAATATCGAATAGTAGATGAAGAATTTTATCGTAACGTTATGCAGCGTCTGAGAGAGCAAAATTGTTGATAAAAAGTCAGATGTGTAAGAAGAAAAGCCGTGGACTTTGCATCCATCTTCCAAGGATATGATTGTTTAATTGTACGTCCTGTTAAATGAACGTAAACTAACTAAATGTATGCATCATGGAAAGGAATTTGTTTTGTTCTTTTTTTATTTTCTGTGTTCTAAACTAGTAAACTTCGCATACAGAATTCGTAAGTCAGAAGCCTCCAGCTTTCCGGAAATGATGTGAAAATGCATCGCAATTGGAATTTCATTTTACGCTTCCATTGCTTTCTTATTTCTCTAATAGATAATCACACAAATACTGCAAATTAAAACATGTTTCTGCATGCCTACGTCTGCATAATTCTTGCATTTCATGCATATATGAAATCTACGTTTTCATATGCACTGACGAGATGAGAAAAACGAAGCATCCTTAAATGAGGATTTTTATGCAAAACAAACGAAACAAAACAATCTTGCTAAATAAATTCATTTATGCAAGCAAAGGCATGTTAAATATGTTAAACATTTTCACTTTGTGCTCATAATGCATAAATAATAAACAGGATGTGGAGTTTGTCGACGAACGCGAATATGTTCATAGATAGCGATTTTTATAAGACAACAGGAGAATTACAGAATGCCTCTCTTCCAAACATCCACTGCGGAAGCGGAGCAGATGTAGCAAATTTACTTTAATTTTTACAGCCACCGCACTAGCACAGTTGTGGAGAAGACAGTACGTCTAGTATGGACTTTAAACTCAAAGAAATGTGTAGTTCAAGTTTTAGAACCACAGACATTTTTTTTAAATACAATTTCATTTTACATTAAGAAAATGCGAAAACAAAATGTCATACAAATTTCGGTTCAGCTGTGCCAGATGCAATGGTGTGACCCTATTGAGTTTGTAAGCAACTGAAGTCCATGGTTTTGCTTACACCAGACTCAATTCAAAGAAATAAGTATTTCGAAACTAAAAGAGACACCTTACGATTTCTCTTTCAAATTTCAACGGGTGACATTGAGCCTTGAATGATTCTTTCACATATGAAGCCATATTTAATATCTATCTTAAGATAGAAGAAGTTCTTTTTCATTTTGGTTCTGATTTTCTAATTTTATTTAAAACTACATCAACAATTTTATATCTCTTCATGTTCAAAACTTCAAGTTTCTGCTCGTTTTTTACATAAAACCTAAGGAGGAACTAAATTTTGTTAGGTTCTCAATTAAAACCTATTACTATTTGAATCGAGGAGCCCCTAATCGTTGTTATATTTTATGTAGTCTCGTTTCTTAATCTGGATCAAAACTGAAATCAAAAGTAGTTTTCGTTTCTTTGGAAGCCAAATTGCTAAAGTTAAAAATACTTCATCTACATTTTTCAGAATTCTAGTCAACATTTTTATTAGCCTCAAAAATTTTCACAGCTACTTACAAATTTTGTTTTATTTCAAAAGAATTTATAGTTTCATTCCGAGTGCGTGAATCAAAATCAAATTTTTTTGTAGTTTCGTTTCATTTATATAACTCACGAACAATATTAAATACAATCTGAGTTCGATTATTGGTATCAGAGTCAACATTTTGTATAATTTTAATTTGGAAGAAAAAATATAGCAAAGATATTTTCTGACTGGATTACGTTTCGGTGATAATCAATGTTTGAGAATGTGTTTTATCTTTAAAATTTAAAAATATATTCTAATTTTTGTGTTGATTTAAATATTCTTAAACATCTTTTTCATTTCCATATTCAACTCAAGTCAAAAAGTGGGGAAAATGCAAATCAAGTGGACAACAAGAGTAGAGACGCAAAGTAGAACAGGCAAAAATTGTTCGACAAAGGTTTTCCAATGAAATGTCCACTGAAACATATTTTTATAATTTTTCAGAAAAAAACAAACACTTGCAATTAGTGTAATGCCATTAAAGTTTATGAACTGCTTCCTTCTCGTTTCTCTTAATTTTCGCCATGAATTATTTTAAGTTCTGCATAAATGCTAAAACTTTGTGGAAGTGTCGAAAAAGCAGCAGAAGCTTCTTAACTCTTGCTATTTGGACGATACACCCACCTCATGAAAGAGGATGAGGATGACAATCTTTCATCCTATAGCTCAAGCTCTTTTCTGTAATTCACCACTCCATTAATTTGATTTGATTCATGGTTCCACTACAATGTATTTCAGAAAAAATTAAATATGAACTTTCCATTGAAAAGTCAATTGATTCTTTCGTTTGATAAAAGATTAGCAATATCACTATATGGTACTTTAACTAACGGATAAATGGTAAAATTGACCGAAAACACTAAAAAACGCCTAGTTTTTTAGAGGTGGATTCAGTCCTTGTTAGGACAAATCTTGTCTTACCGTATTTATTTCGTCTAGATGTATTGCATGCAGTCTACAGCATTCTGGACAATATGCAAGTGATCGTATCACAATCTCCCTCTTCTCATATTCCCAGTGAAAATATGTATATTTTAGTATTTCTCAACAACCATGCCCACAATAAACCGGTTCTCTAAAAGAGAATATGTATTTTAAAAAAATATGATTTTTTGCGCTACGCTGATTTCACCTAATTTCGAATATACCCTGTCTGTGACTGTGAGACATCGTCTTAATATATTTGGCTCTCTTAAATTAAAACGTTCGCCTATTACATAGTGCTTTGGACAGCCATGTGTACGGCTGGTCAGTTGTACATGAATCGACAAAGATTTTTATGACCATCAAGGACATATATCTGTGCTTACAAGGAAAAAAAACCTTTTCACCCAATTTGCAGTTGCGATATATAACGTGTTTTTCAGAAAACTGTCATTTTGGATTTGGTGTAACTTCAATAATATGGGAAAATTTGAAATCATTCTTAGACCACAACAAGAGACTTCGTAATAATAATATTAATAACAACATAGATATTCCTATTTGAACAAATACTAAGAGATGTTAAGTAATTCTACAAAATACCTGCATTGAAAAATTGGCATAACTTATGATTTACATGGAATTTTGAAATAGAAATTAAACATGCTCATATATTAGAGTCAAATAAGGACAGCTGCAATAACGAATAAACTCGATTTTGTCCTTTTAAGTCGTTTTTCCATTCTGTTTTTTTTTTTTTTTTTTTTTTTTTCTTGTGCAGACAAGTATTTCTAGCTGTTCCAAACGAAATAATTGTTAAATATATTAAGCCATATTGAAGTAGTTCGATAGGTCCACAGTTGTACGAGAGGAAATATTGCTATCGACCAAGACCGTGGGTAGGCGGGTGTTTCCTAGGATGCTTTGTACCGCTTACCCCTAAAACGCAGGTCTCTCTACCTGATCCTGTAATTAAGCAAGCAAAGGGTATGATGCTTGCGAACAAAAACAAAGTAGTGTGGCCTTGTGCCAGGCGCCCTAGGAACAGGTGGATTATGTCTTGGAATTCACCTATAATATGACATCAAACTGAACTTGGAACTCATTTTTCGAAAACCAAGTAAAGGGGAGAGTCATAGTTAAACAAGACACAGCCTGGCAACAGGTGCGGTTATAGAGAAGCCGTCGGAAGATATCAGAAGATTTATCTTTTCCGTTTTTAATAGTTGTACGGCCAGAGAAATCTGGTTAATAGACTATGATTGGAGCATGGTGTACTTTGCTGTGTTGATATTCTCTCCTCGGACATTGAAAATCTATGCCGTAGATTATGGATTACCAATTCCATGCGAGGTATGATAAAGTAAAACTGGAGTAGCTTGTCTGCGAAACCCAGACCAGAGGGTTCTTCTCTTCTGGTAGCACGGGTGACCAGGGGCCCAAGGAACATTGTTCCTTTCTGGTCAATGGTGTTGGACCCCTAGTGGGAGCATCGTGCTGGCTGTGGTTGCCCGAACAAGTGTTTTCAGTGCTTTTGCGTTGCTTCAGGTCGCGTTGCTGAAGGAAAGCATTAGCTTAGAAAACACTGTTCATGTCTATCTGAGGTATTCTTAGATTGCCGGGAGATAGCTCACTTCACACCAAGTGACTACAAAGGTACTTTGGCCGAGTGAGGGAGTGAGACCCGAGGATGTTTCCAAGGGACCTACTTCCAATCTCTGGTAGTTTGGATAATCTTTCGGGATTAGTTTGAGTACCCCAATGGGGCGCTTGCTGTCGCTAGAAGAAAGAAAGAACACATAACCAAGAAAGAAAAGTGAATGATAAGAAAACAGCACCTGTATGGTGGCACACCATGGGTACGGCTTTCACAGCGAGACTCATGTAAAACCTTCACATCAGTTGTCGACCAAGACCGACCATAAAATAGTCTGCACCGTCTAAACCGAAACCTATCATTTACAAATGTTAGAATGCAATTGGAGCACAATTAAATTGTTTCATTAGCAGTGTATCGATATAACGAAAATTGGCTTATTGTATGAAAGATATATGAAAACATCTTATGGAGATAGTAAATATTTGAAAAACTTCCTTAAAGTATCATTTGAGAAAGAAGTACCATTTCCTAAAAGTTTCTATTGATATGGGTAACATTTCGAAACATGGACAAATATGGACATTTTTCGTATATAACCACATTTCAGTGAACATTATAGCTTGATTTGTATGGAAGCTATATCGAAATACGATTCGATATGACCCATTCTGAACAAAGTTCCTGTCTGGCTAAACTAAAAAATATGTGCTACATATTCCAACTATGAAAACTGTGACTTATGAAAGTTATAAGATCAAACTTGAGCAGTTCATATGTGTGGAAACTGTACAAAAACATGGGGGGATATGATCCATATTTAAAAGGATTGGTACGTGACCTAGTCAAAATTTATCTAGTCAATTAAATCCCTATCAAAACAATGGCTTTGAAAACGATATTAATTGGCTTGGACGTTCATTTTGTTTGTTTTGTTTATAACTTAAATTTAACATTTGTGTTCGATAGTCAAATAAATTGACAGGCATCACTAAATCTACTCCAAATATGACTCTGAATCGGTCGGTATGTATTTTTTAGGATTTGAATCGAATCTTCGATGATCTCGATGTAGAACAAGCAATAACCTCATGGGAACGATCAGACTTCTAAGACCATATCGAATGCTTGTATGGAGAGTTTGAAGAAATGCTTGGAATTCTTTTTTGAGCGCGGTCATAGTGAAAGCACTAAGTAAACAAAACATCTCATAAGTGAGACATGAGGCAGCTCCTCACATTCAGTAAGCCTACACACTTTCTATTATTAGATTCACTCAAAGAGAGTGAAGCATTCATTAACCTTGTGAATTACTCGACTACTATTCGTCAGATACTTCGAGGTGACCGCCGGCTAAATAATTATAGGTAACTGTATGTGGGACTAAACCCGGGATCATGCGAGCGATAGACAATAAGGCAATAAGTAGTAAGTATGGTAAATACAATAAATCAGTCACTATTGCCACGAGAACGTTATAACTTGGGTTTAATTATGGGGTATAGCGATAATACATCAATAAAAGCTTAGAATCACCAAACTCATGATTTTGTTTGACATATTTATGATCTCCTTAAAATCGTCTAATTTATTATTACTACTATTGGATCAGCATAAAATTTCCGATTATTTGCATTATTTTATATTATAATTTGTCAAACACAACAACATATCCTTAAAGCATTTTTGAAATTTTTTAAAAATCGACCATACATAGCATAGAAAAAGATTTGCCTTCCGGTTTTGGGTTTCAATTTTCAGTATCCTAATTGTCAGTTTGAAAACAAATGCCGGTAGGCAATTATTAAATCGCTGCCCACGGCGTACTTCAACTCAGTATTGGTTCTAAGCGCCGCCAAATTTAATTTATAGAGCAATGGTATCGTTTTGTACAGAAGTTGAAAGAATTAGTTAGAAATGCAATCACTTCTATCATATAAAGGATATGCCCCGGAATTCAATAGTTAATTTTCGTCGACTGTAGTAAGAACACTAAATGAATGATGATGATACCCTTAGATGACAGTATGAGTCGTAATGATAGTGTTCACCTAACAGACGAAGGGTTGGCTAAACTGACGCTATCAGTGCATGCAACCATTGCATGCATGCAAAACAGATGATAAAGTTATGATGATGTTGCCAGTGTGGCAAAATAAAAAAAAAATAGAAAAAACTAACGAATGTTATGAGAAAAGTGATGGGTTGATGCTGCTACAACGGGAGCATTTAATAACATCACGGATGAATTTAGCATAATAACACATCAGCAGGAGCGCTACTAACCCAAACACCAATAACAACAACCCTAAGTGACTATGTGACTTAATAAAAACAACGATGGAGAACGGGGTTGGAGGACAGACGGATGAACCTCCGACATGTTGACTGACATTTTATGCATGCAACAACAAACATTATGCTCACACTATGCTGTATACATATTATTATTATTATTATTATAAATAATTTATAACATCTGTTCATCTACTCATCAGCATCAGGTTTTAGCATCATCATAAGCGGACAGAAACTACGATGCAACGGAAGCAAACAGAAGGACGATGCGGTGGTTAGTTCACACATACACACACATTTACACAAAACTGCTCTAGCACTGCTCAACCAATGGCAAGGGAATGCTGTAAAGGGGGTAATATTTCCTTTTAAGCCGCATCAGTGAGTTTGTTGTTTAACACATTTTTTTTTTCATTCAACCAACATCAACTAACATTTGCATTTGATGAGGGGATACTTGCGTTTGCAGATATTTTTTTTATTTTGGATTCGTAAATATTAACCAAATTTTTTGTTTATGTATACTTAGTGGAGGGAAGAACAGAATTGTCCAAACTTGTTCGAGGTATTAATAGAGGCTCCACATGATAATAAGATGGAAAAGATTATAAATTTCACATTTCTGTTTTGCAGTTGGCAGGATGTATACCACGATTTTCAGCATGAGGGGCGTTGTTTTAAGGCCAATATCCCCATATAAATGTATTCAACATTGGACGTTGTTGCACAAGCTTCCTCTGCAGCAGTACAGCTCGCGAGTGATGTCTTCGCCATATAACAGCACGTTATATAAAGTTGTAACCGATCTCAATCTCTTTTATTGATACATTTCTCAGGTAAAGATTTAAATTACTACTTAGGACTACCTACCCTAAATATTGTTGATTTAAAAGTGATTCCTACGTTGTGACTATTTTCCAACTAAATTGAAGCTATTTTGAAGAATTTGGCGGACATTAAAATAATGCTTATAATATTCAAATTTTCAAATACCTAAAGATGAATTTAATGAAATTTGTCATATTCGTATGTTTATCATAAAATCACATTTTCATTACTGCTTACTAATACAATATAAATTCTTATAAGAACCACAATATAAATTCATTGATTTCGATTCAAGGTGTTTTTTCCCAAAGTTTCGAGCATTTTGTCTAAAAACGTGTATTTATGCCGAAAAACACACAATGGATTTCCAAAAACTTTACGTTTTCTATCAGAAAAATGCATATTAAACCAAAAAGCACACTTGGCAAGAGAGTTTAGTGTAGACACTGAACAAGACAGATGGGAACTTAAGCATCCAACAAAGCAAACGGTGAGTTACCTGAAAATTCGCTTCTCCTGACCGACAATGAGGATTTATTCCATAAAATTAGCAATTGCCACCCGTGGCAACCTGTATTGATACTCAACAGGATACAAGGATATTTTGTTTTTACAAAAGGTTCGCTTTTTTCTCCTAACAATGATATAACAATATATGAACGGATATAACAGGTAGGTTAAGCGTAGGTATTGAACAAGGCTCATAAGGATTTTCCTGGAAATTCAAACTTTTATTTGAAAAATACGTATTTATACCAAAAATGCATAATCGTTACGAGGCAGACATGCTAGGGAATTCAAGAAATCTCATGTATAGGTATATTATTAAAAAAACAGGTATTTATAGTGAAAAGCTCACAATTATACATGAACTCTTAATAACACACTCTTCAGTTTTGCTTAAAAATACGCTTAATTTCTCCTAAAAACGCAGTTTTATGCCAAAAAGCGCGTTATTGTAACTAATGAGAGCCGCGTAAACACTCAGCTAGACACAACGGGGGTTATAACGTAGATTGGCGGAATTCCCGCAAAAAAATCGCATTTATGCACAGCTGTAACAAAGGAAACTTGAGGCAGACGAGGGAGACTGTCTTGAAATTCGCCTACTTTCTCCGTTAAAGGAATTTATATACCGAAAAGCTTGAAGCAGTGATTGTAGCATAAGAGAATTTTTAAAAGCGTTTCCACTTTGTCCGAAAAATGCGCGTTTTTACCGAAAGTGAAAGGAAACTCACATGGAAAACCCCCGTAGGTGAGTTTGTCACTACATACTTCAAATTCGATCCTTCAAGCATCTGTGTCTTACTT
>JAHXMU010000061.1:1705104-1719243 GCA_019455685.1 Philornis downsi
TTTCCCTAATTCTCGAACTGAGATTATTCACTTTACTGACACCGGTGATAGACGAAATACTCATCAGCCTTAACTTAAAGTTATTAACGTCCATGCAGCGTCTTAAACATGTTAACTATTTGATTTTACTTACGTTTGACTGACTTCTTTTGATGTTTGATAAGGTTGCAGTGACATTTTCTATTTTTTAGTTAATGATATCCTGTTGTGATGGTTAATGACATCAATAACATATAAAGATAACACATTACTTCCACTGCAGTTGGAACAAATTGTGTTTACTGCAGCTGTCCCCATCCTCAAAAGTACATTTGAAGATAGATGTATACATGTCAATCCTTGTCATCCAACAAAAATTTATAGCTAATAAGATTGCTTGGTAACCAAGCCAATTTCTTTAGTATTACATATAAATGTTCTAGATTTAGTTAACTTCAATCAAATAAAGGCATCTTTAACCATTTTCATTGAAGAATAATATTTATAATCTATGCCAATATAAAATCACTTTTTACTCTTACTATAGGCAAAGTTAATTTACAAGAAATCATTGATTGTTGATAAGCTTTTTGGACAATTTTTAAAGCGAATTCAAAGAGCATCCGGATTCTTTTCATTATACTCGTATATATTTAACTAAGTCGTTTACTCCATTAAGGTAACAGCACCTTAAAGGTAACGAAAATATTTTTCTAATGAATATTTTATAATAATTGTCAACAAGCTGCATCATCATCCGATGAAACACTTGCAACATAAATCTTTCTTAAAACTTCCCCTCCTGTGTCGGGCAGGTTTGTCAAATATTTCGGAAATCTTATTGAACGTGTGTGTAGGCTAACCATCAACATGAAACAAAATTTCGTATGAATGAGCTTTGTTTCCGAAAAAGATCTGAGCTCAACCGAAAAAAAGCCACAATAGGAGGTATGTAAACTCTCTGCTCTGTTCATATCTTTAGGGTAAATGGAGAAAAACAAACAATATTATAGAATTTTCATTCAAGTTGTTAGTTGTTGTTCGCCTTCTCCCATTGACCAAAGAATACAGCACAACAGCAAGGCAACTTCATTGCTGCCAGAGGCCGTTTTTGGCACTCTGCAATACAAATGCGTATAGCTTACGCATACAAACACAAGAGAATTCCATGCGAATAAGAAATACAATGAATATCCTTTTGCATGCGAGCTGAATAGGGGGCTAAATCACCAGCAGCGGCAGAGAGAGAGCAACTGTTTACCCAGAATGTAACGCATGCAATAGATGGCCTAAAGGATATCAACAATGCACACTTAGGCAAGCATCCACATGTTGACATACGAAGGATGCACATATACATGCATGCATCATATATTTTGTCCCAATGTAACTAGGATTTAGTATGCAGTATGCAGTACTAACAAGCCCAGAAAACAGGAAATTTCCAATAGCAAACTCTTAAAGGACCAGCAAGTCTTCAAAATTAGAATATTTGGTAGAAAAATTGAAATAAAAACAAAATTCAATGCGAACAAACAAAAAAAGGTAAACAAGCGAGAAGTACAACCCCAGGCACCCACCATTCATGTACGCAATTATACTCAAGCTCGAGAGAGAAGGTGTAGTTAATCAAAGATT
Source organism: Philornis downsi (assembly GCA_019455685.1). Lineage (NCBI taxonomy): Eukaryota > Metazoa > Arthropoda > Insecta > Diptera > Muscidae > Philornis > Philornis downsi. The sequence goes on from JAHXMU010000061.1 coordinate 1,706,722, forward strand.
TGATAAAAAGTAAAGAAGAACAGCACATTAATCAAATCATAATGAACCTTGAACTCCCGTTCATATATTGCTACTAGGCGACTATATTGTGCTGAATATGGACTACGGCCAATTAGTGAAGCTCCGAGTGCTAATTTAATTAAAATATGGGTAAAGCATTTTGAAGAGACCGGTTCAACATTTAAACCACAAGCAAATGGTCGCCCAAGAACATCTAGGACCGAAGACAATGTTGAGAGAGTTGTGGAGATCGTCTGTCTTACAATTATCGCAACGAAGTTTGCTACGAATTTTAACATTAGATCTTAAACTGCATCCGTATAAGCTGCAACTAACACAAGAATTGAAAGAGTCTGACTTCATAGCAAGGCTCGCATTTGCTAATGAAATGCTTAATCGATTTTCCAATTTTGACAATATCCTTTTCGCTGACGAGGCTCATTTCCTTATGAATGGGTTCGTAAACCGTCAAAATTGTCGTTACTGGAACAGTGAAAATCCCAAAATCAAACACCAGAAACCATTGCATAGTCTTAAAGTGACAGTATGAGCAGCAATCTCTGGCAGAGGAGTAATTGGTCCTTTTTTCTTCGAAAATGCGCGGGACCAAAACGTCACGGTTGATACGGAACGCTATGTTGAGATGTTGGACGGATTTTTGGCTCCAGAAATTAAAAGTTCAAGAATAGTGAATTCCAGAACTTGGTTCCAACAAGATGGAGCTACCTGTCACACATCTAATGACTTCATGGCGGTGGTAAAGCAGATGTTCCCTGGCAGACTGATTTCGAAAAGAGGTGATATCCCATGGCCCCCACGTAGTCCAGACTTGACGCCGCTTGACTTTTTTTGTGGGGATACCTCAAACACAAAGTCTACAGTAATAATCCAAGAAACATCGTTCAGCTCAAGGCGAATATCCGTGGTAAAATGTCAGCCATTACACCAGTATTACTGAAGAAAGTTTTCAATAATTTTCGTTTGCGGTTTAAGGAGTGCCGTCGTAGAGAGGGTCACCATTTAGATGATGTTATTTTTAAAAAATAAACTCCATTTATTACTCTACAATGCCTTAGATTTATTTTAACCATACCTTTTGTATTTATTTTTTAATCTATTTTTTAAATATGCACGTTCTATTGCGCCACCCTGTATTTTTTTGATAGCGCACAGAAGGATATGCATCATATTAGCGGTGAAGTCAAATAAATATTTCGAAATTGAAAATGTATTTGATTGGAGTAACAGTCAATTCAGTAATCGCCCACAAGAATGACGCGTTTCGGACTCCATCTTCAAATCCTTTTGTGACTAAATCGATACAGTTGACTTGTCATCAATTGGATGCATATCTACTTATAAACAGATTTTGCATATATAAAGTAGATATCATTCCTTGAACTTTTGCCGCAACACCAACCAACAATGAAAATAAAGGATAGCTTTACCTCACAAATTTCCTTTTCCTCATAGCTATTTGGCATTTAATCTATTTCAAATAGCTGTGTAGTAGAACTCCCACCCTCAAAAAGTTATCAAATGTAAAGCTTTCTATAAAAAAAATATATTATAAAGATTCTACTCTAATACTTAGAAAATGCGGCATTGGACTACATCCTTATTTACAACTTTCAAAAGAAAGCAGAAACCAGTACAGAAATTTCATTCAGATGAACTGATTTACGCCAGTTCTTCCACACAGCCTCTTTTTGTGTTGGTGCAAAAGTGAACAGGATGCCAGAAGGAGCGCGATAAATCGCTAAGATCTTATATAAAAAAATGTTTGAATCAACACACAATAAAAGACATCAGATTATAGTTTATTGAAGTTTTTCGCACACAAATTGAAGAAAAACTACGGGTTTTTGCTTAATCGACCGAATGGTAAGTGTGGTATCTTAAGGGGCAATGCAATTCACTCGCATACCAGACATCTGATGAGTGCTAAATTATCCTGAATTTTCCGTAATTGAATGGAAGATACGGTCTCAGAGATATGTGGATCCAAGTAGGTAATTTTTGTAGGAGGTATTAAAAACTGCGTGATTATTCAGCCAAATTTTCTAAATTTTGCCAAACACTATAATGCAGTATAGTTGATAATTATGTGGCATAAACCTGATTGAATCTAATGCAACGGCTTCAAATATATGAACAAAAATATATATATATTAAATGGAACATTAGGAGAGGTGGTATCAGAACGGGCGTGGTTATTGAGTCGAATTTTCTAAAATCTTACGAAGCATTTTAAATCAATACTACAATCTAAAGCTAAAAACTTACTAATCCTCTTGCATCCCGTGAATGAGATGTAGAAGAGTATCTCACATTCAATTAATTTACACTCATTCTATTTGAGGCTCACTCAACGAGACCTAAAGCAGTTTCAGAAGCATTTACTAGACCTGTTGATTACTCGAATACTAGAATTGTTTGTCAAGCATATCGAGGTGACCGCCGCTCAAATAATGATAGGTGTCTGTGTTCGGAATTGAACCCAGGATCATGCGGACGATGGTCGCGTGTACTAACCATCGCACAGCGGTGCAGATTACTGCAATCTAATTAGTGATTACACAAAAGAAAGATTAAATTTCGAAAAATCGGTCAATTTCTATGAGAGGTACTAGGAAGAGCGTGACAAAACGGCCGATTTTTATTTTCAGATCTCATCTTTGCAAACGTTTAGCTTATATCAAATTTGACTGGATATAAGATTTGCTTGTTAGGCACCAAATTTTGGCAAATATTATAATGTAACACGATGGTATAAAATTTAAATTACGGCGATTTAGAAGTTACAGGGCAAAGGTTGAAAATCGGAAAATCATTCAATTTGTATGGGTGAAACATAGTCTATTCGTAATCCCGTTACACGATCTGCCAAAATATTAGGTTATGTACGATTTTAAAAAGTTTCATAAAAACAGTTATTGTGTCTACCAGCCAGTCACGAACATCGCTCAATCGGCCTAGAAGGTCTTGAAACAAAGTTGGTCAAAATATATTTCTTCAGATTAAGGTATAAAAAATATGCCAAGACTAGAAAATTTTGCGTTAGAAATTTTTAACAGCTGATTACTGCTTAGGGCTTCCAAAATGATTTGGCGGGATTATAAAGTTGTGAATCTACCCCTACGCTCGTAAACGACAATGCTGGAGGTCATCATGTAGCAGAACTAAAGTACTTCTTTACTGATGTAATTAATACTACAACTACAGTTCCTAAGCGAAGGCTTCAAGCCCACTGTAAGGGTTAAATCTCATGAAACAACAGATTTTCTCCCCTTCTACCTTCTACTAACATTTTTTTCCTTGGATCAACGAAATGGATTTGTTTACTTCAGATATTAACAAACTTTAAAGCTTTACTCAACTTGTTTGAATTTTGTACAGTTTGTGTATTAGAACTTGGCTTCTACATTTATTCAAGCTCAAATCCTTTTATGGTTTTTGCAAAGCTTGATGTAAATAAAAAATCTTTAACTGAATGATATTCTCATAAAGCCAGGCTCTCCATATAGTTATTTCAGATCCAACCAGGAATTCCTACCAACAACCAGAATAGTGAATGTGAGCAATTTATCAATTCATTCACATGCATTGAAAACTCACAGCTTAATGAGGATACTTTCTTGATTACGTAGAATCTTACAATTTCACAAGTATCAAGAAAAGCATACGTAAATATCCTTTTACCTATTTTTCCTTAAAAAAAAACCAACGACATGCAAACAACATATTTAAATTTGTTATTGGTTGTACAACCATATTTTTCGAGTTTAATTTACATATTAAGTTCATCAGTAACACGCTGAAAGAACTCCACAAAGATTGTTTTTCTCTTCTCCGGCAAGTAATTTGAAATAAATTTCAACATATTTTTCGTCTTTTTATGTACATTAGGGTGGCCCATAGTCTTACACTTTCGTGATGTTTAATTTCCACTCGAAGTCTTGAATCAAGGAGCAGAAAGAGAAAATGAAGTTGTAGCAGTACTGTCGTTACACCGAAAACATATATTTAGTATGCAGACTTATACAGGAAAATCATTGAATAAAACAACATCTAATCAATCAACTAAAAATGGGTTACAGGTTTTTTTTTCAAGAAAAAGAATAGACAATAAATTCATTTTTTATACATATTCCTTAAATACTATTTTTTTAAAGTCTTAACCGTAACTGAGATAAGATGAGCTTTCATTGGTATCCATATTTTTCCAAATTTCATAAATATACGCCAGCCTAACAAATGTCGTTGGATCTGCCACCAATACTGAAAGGACCTTTGTTCATATATCGAATCTACCGAAGCTTTGTTCTTCGTTTTTAGCTAAATATGATTAATGATTATTTGGCGCTGCGATAAATTAAAATTGCCACCAAAACTCTCCAATATTGGCCAAAAAAGAAATGTTGAAAATTCAGCACCACTCTTAGTATCTTCTAATATGCTTTATATTCCTTTGCAACAGTCATTGTTATTTGATCCTTTTGTTATTATATGCCTTATTAAGAGTATAAAACACTAATATATGTTGTTTATTTCGTAATTTGGAGCTATACTAAAAATAGCTTAAGTCCACAAATATTTAGTTAAAGGTTTCAAACATATCAGTTGAATAAGCTGTTGCACATACATTGCTGTACATTGGATTGAATTTTTGAACAGAAATGTAGCCATCACAATACTGCAATTCTAATATAGCATTAAGCCGGAAATTTTTAGCAACTTCGTAGTCCTTTAAAATCCTTTTGCTAAATAACAACAAATTTTAACAATCCCACTAAAGTGTGAAAACATTTCATGTTTTTGTAACCAGCCAACAAAAACTTTGAAAACTATTTCTAAGGTTTCAAGCAGAACATGGCAACATTTTTAGTATAGTTGGCACAACACTAAGCGACAAAGATTTAGCTGTTCTTGATTTAGTTGTTCTTGTTAGATCGCTTTGAAAACTTTTCTGAAATTGCTACTGGATGGGGGCCAATTATACTATTCGATTTGCATTCAATAGGCAATAACGTTGACCGTCAAGGCAGGATGTGTTGTCTATTAATCAAAGTTTACTTGTCAACTTATTATTCTCAGTAGACCTAACTTTTAGATTGTGTAGAACTGATATAAATCTCTAAAAGTGAAGATATATTGCCATAACCGCCATCTACAGAAGCATTATTTTAGACAATCAAAAAGGCAGCCTCCGCTACAAACCCTGGCGACAAATAAGATATTACATTTGCTTTATACATTTACATTCTGAAGGGATATTAAATGCATTAAATACGATACAATGTGATTCTTGGCAGAAGGCAAAAGCACGTAGTGAAAGATAGGTCACAGTAAGAGCAGTGCTGAAAATATGACTGCCTGGTAACTGCACAAATATCCGCCATTGCGTCTTGCTCATGTTAATATAATATGATGAAAATTATAAACGAAAAGCAAAAAATAGATAGAAATCTCCTCAAAAGCATCACACCTTACCGGATGAAATCCTCCTGGCTTCAAGCTAGGATATAGAATAAATTCTCATCGGCAATAGGGAAGCAACATCATCAAGTCTGTCCTCCAGTACTGAAGGACAGAAGAAGAAAGAACGAAAAAAAATAAGTCTCTGACAGAAGCTCGGAAAGCATTGTACTAAAATGTAAAATGCGTTCTCGACAATATCGCCAAGAATGCTGCAATACATGAGCCGATTGGAAAAAAACGACAGGAACAAAACCCATACAAGGAAATCGCAACCATGTGTGAACCCTGATAGCAATATCGGTGCAATACCATCATCCTGAGCAAGAATGTTAATTAATATCAGGACGCTAACTGGAGAGGTAAGGAAAACATCGATCGTTAAAGGTATTTTTAAAAAGACAACGGTATTTAGTTTCCATTCTGTCGCACAGTGTACTACAATAATTCCATAAAGCCGCACATTGCCACTGTTATCTTCATTACAATCGCTGGCAGCACCAGCAGCAACAACATTGCCACATAGTTATAAAATAGTTTAGTTTAAAGAGTTGCCGATTTAGTAAATTATTGCACCTCATAAATTTCAGTAACAAGGACGACAACAACCATAACAACTAAGAGCGAAAGTCCAAGCATCCAATGCTGGGTAAAAAAATATTATGTTGCTCAAACAATTTTATATAGTTTACGTGCTTTGTAACAGCAACAACGATGTGAATGCAACTAAACGGCTACAAACACAATCATACAATAACAACTATTGTTGCTACTGCAACCGCAAGAGCCAAATGCCACTGACAACAACGACAACAGCAATGGTTATAAGTAATAAATTGTTTGGTTTTAAGTTTCAATACTATTTTATAACAGTAAAACTTTGGTCATATATTTCCCTCCTCGAGTATCCCTGCTCCCCGTCTGCCCCCACCAGACCACTATCCTCTGTTTACTGGTCCTGCAAATGCCTGTTTGTGTGTGTGTGTGTTGAAAATCAAATTCCCATTAATGTCAACTTTTACCCATAAAAATTGGAAACAACACGATGAAACCACCAAAACGAACCTCAGTTTGAAAGATCAGTTTGGTCAGTCAAACAACGCGCAGAGGAATACGATTTTATGGTCCTCTCAAAGTCCATTTTGTTTATTGCAACATTCCAAAACACACAAAATATCGAATTGTTGTAATCCATTTTGATTTGTGGTAGTTTGTTGTATTAATGTCCACATTTCGTGGTACGAAGGACTTTTCAATTGTTATTGAAGACATGATTTCACAGTAAACGAATAAATAAAAATACAATATATTGATTCGAGAAAAATATATAATATGTGAAGTAAGTAAGAAGTATGGAAGTGATTTTACTTTTAAACAAATGTTCAGTGAAATGTAAGTGTGAACATACCATAGGACCTTATTTGGTACAGAGCGGCCTTCAAGAGCTCAATGATAACCTAAATCAGCAAAAGATGTCTTCTTTCCACTACACCAAACAGCGCTCAAAAATAACATTTAAATTTTAATATTGTTTTTATGTAGTTTTACTGATGACGCTTCAACTACAAATAATAACACGTCGGTTAGAATCGACTATAGATTTTGCCCCATACGTAGAAGAGAAATCTAAAAGGCTGAAGACTTTTGTGCTCATTTCCTAATTCGTCTGTTGCGCATGCGTTTAATAGCGTTTCAGATACCCCACCTTTTCCTCTGAGTTTTGATTGCCTGCTTCCGCGCCCGTCCGTTGAGTTTATTATCGAAGACTTTTCGTGCTGAAACATTTTTAGCCATCAGCATAACATGTCTTTGCTATTGCATTCACTGTATTTTGATTCGCTTGATCAAATCGATGTCGGTATTCGACGATTTCGGTTCATACGACACTAATAGCCTCCGTACATATATAGGTATAATACTTTACAGAGTATTTTTCTCTCAATGATTCCCAGAACAGGTTCATCCGATTGCGTCTTCATCTGGGATTCTGCGTTTAGCCCCTTCAGCGCATATTCCGATAATACAACACTTAGAAGATGTCCTGAGCCTAATTTGAAAAATTGTAACTTGCTAGAATATTTATAAGACTTGAGTCTAAGGAAAATGCCAAAATCATATTTGCAACGGATATTCTCTCACAACTCGAAAGTAAAAATTCTGGTCATAGCCTTCGGTGACTATAAAAAGGAGTTCAGAACCTCTAGTACATTTAGAGTTTTGTTCTTCAAGCGAGCGCACTGTGTAGGGTTATCCATTTTTCGTTTTCAAGTTAAAAGAAAAATACATATAAAACTATGATTTCAATGAAAATTTTATTTTTACTTTTTCGTTATAATGCTTGGACTTTGTCATTCACATGGAGTTTTTCGAGCCCCATATACGACAATTTTACTTGTTGACGTAACCACCAAGTGAGATATGAGCTTTATCGCTGAAGAAAATTTTTTTCGATTGAAAGTTCACATTTAAATCACCACTTTTGTAGTAAGTTTTAACTATTTTTACGCGTTCCTCAATTGTTAAACGATCCATATTCGTAAATGGGCAATCTTTCACTAAATAACATTTTAGATGACAGATGTTTAACAGATGACAGCTTTGCCAGACCGGCGGTTTCGAGACCACTTAATTTATAACTTCATATAATTACCACCAGATTGCCGCTAGGCTAAGGACGAGTTTTAGTAGAAAAAAGTACGAAACTGAACGCAAAGAAAGGTGGATTAGCAAAATTATATATCTCCGTCTATTCCAACAAAATTTTCAATTTCAATGACAAAATGCATCTAATTTTAGTGTTTCTTATATATAACTGCAATATATGACGCCTTCGACGGCAAATTGCCGAAAAACTGTAATTGGTGCGATAAAGCATACTGTACTGCGTCTGAGCAGAAGAATGCTACATACATGGCAATGATGCAGCCAATTAAGTTTTGTGGCGGAACGCTGTAAGAGAAGATAGGCTGACCGTCTTTTTAATTGGAATGAACAGCAATAGGAATTCGGGTGTGTAGAAATATAGAAGGGTACAACGAAAGAGAGTTCTGCCAAAAGGTAAAAGGTATAAGTTATTGTAAGTGGCTCCCGTTCTGGATGATCAATGATGAAGATGTGATCTCAGATGCGCAGTTCTGCTGCAAATATTTAAGACAGTACATTTACAAGTTACCGTTCCAAAGTTACCGAAGAAACTACTCCAATTATAGACGGTAACATTGACTGTCCATCACCAAAATGCGGTCAGGGTATCAATAACATGACTTAAGAGCGAAACTGTAGATGTCTATGGCCTTTCGCAGAGCTTTTTAAGACTTATGGCTATGAGCTGATAACGAGCAAAGAATATCTACTCGATGATTGGAGCCAGAGTGTTTATACCTATGTTAAAAAAGGCGATACAGATGTAAGTATCAACTACCACTGGATTCTCAAGAATCGTGCATAAGATCTGTTGAGTGCGATATATGAAAAATTAAAGACTATCAGCTAAGACTTGGTTGGGCTTTATCAATAAAGCTTAAGAAATAATAAATTACTGGCAATTGGGCAGCTATTCACAAAGCGACAAATTTTGGAGAGGATCCATGAAACAAATCAATACATGACATTTTTGTAGCGGTTATAACACTGCCCTCGATAGCACAAATTATTTAAATTTGGTATTCAATGCGGTAGGCTTTACGGAGATTTCTTTAAAAGACGTAGGGTACGCTAATGAGGAAACCTGCGGCTAAAGTTATGATAGTCCCAGTGGTATGCGGGTAATAAAAATATCGTTGGTCGAAAATTGCGAGTTGTTACTTCAGTCTTCTCAAGTTTTGAGATAGGTCAGCCACATATATTGAATATATTGAAGTTGTGGCTGATTTTGCTTACTTTGATTCTGCCGTAAGTACAACAAATGATATCAGTCCAGAAGTTAAAAGAATATTATTGTTTATAAACAGGAGCTACTATGGTCTAGCTAAGCGTTTTAGTGACGAAATCATCTCTCGACAAACAAAGATCTAGATACTAGGCCTACCACTCTTGCTGTACAGCAAAGAATTCTTCAATATGACAGAAATTAATAATTAATTAATAATTTTTCTGGAGGTCTTTGAGAGGCATATAATGCACAAAATTGTGGAACCATCATTGCTATTGGAGAGCATCCGACGCCAAATGCAGCAAGAAATATATGAGCTGTATACCGACATCAACATGATCAAACATATCAAAATAAAGCGGTTGCACTGACTGAATTATATTGTGCAGATGGACCAAAGAATTCGGACATAAAGGGGTGCAAAATCAGAATACTAAAAGTCCGCTGGAAGAATAATGCTTTTGAGACTCTATCAAAATTTCGTGTAACGAATTGGAGAAGAGACACAAAAGACCGAAATGCATAGAAATTTTTTCCAAGTGCGGTGCATTATAGATTCTACATGCCATCTAAGTAACTAAACAAGTAATAAAAACAATGTGTTGGATGTGAATTCCAATTTAAATAAGATAGAGTGATGTCAAAGAAATCAAAAACTGAAACTAAAACTCTGCTAAAATTAAGTACGCAGCCTGCACAATTGATTGTAGTACAGTGAACGGCAGCTGTAAACATGTCTGTCCCAAATTATAATATCCTACAAGCTCTAAATATCCTGAACATTTCTATTCCACTGTGCATCACTCGCGGCATCATCGTCGTCAATATTTTCAATATGATTCATTCATTGCAAACAAATTTTCCTGTTTTTCTTTTACAATGAAAACTTACAGTATTACAATTCAATGTAAAGATATCAACCAATAAAATCCCGAAGACTGAAGAGAGAACAAACTCCCGTAAAATATTGTTAAACTAAAAAGTACTTCATTTCTTATTCATCATCATCTACTCTCGATTGCTTTTAAAGGAATCAGTCTATCGATATTGGCAAAGTAATATCTGAATGATATCTTATGATGAAATTGACAGGGTGAGGTAAAATCGAACTTGGTTGTTCTTTTGTTCATCGAATTTTTGATGGATGTTGCACATCGTTATATCATAAGTAAATAAAAATAATAGTTCCGAAAAGTTTTTTTTTTCTGTGTGAGGGTAATTCTTTACAGTCAATTTGTTGATAGTAGTACAAATATTGAGGTAACGATTACAATAGGGTTTATTGAACTCCCCAATAAAACAAAGAGAAGGAACAATAGTTTTAGGTAATAACAAGTAGTTCTACGTAATAGAACGAATGGTACGAGGATACCAACAAGAACTTTCTTAGTTAGTTAGCTTAACTATTTAAAAGTGATTCTAAACAACTTACGTTCCCAGAAGCTGGCTTAAAAGTGATCGATAAAAAATGTGTTATAAAGATGTAGTAATAGCCAATTATGCACAATTTTTGTTTCTTCGATTTTGTTCCGTTAATTTTGATATCAAACATGCTTCACGCTCTTGAAATTCAATTCTCCGAAATATCGATAAAATAATAGAAATCATCAAGTTCAGCGCCAGGAGCCAAACATTGCACAAAAAAAAACATTTGTAGTCACTTGAATCAAAAGAATTTCTATGAATTTCTACCTGAGAATCGCTGCTGAATCGCAGCAAATTCTACCCAATTTCCAGAAGCAGAAAGCTTTGGCCGATAGGCGATGAATAGTGTTCCATTAGGACAGTGTTAAGCCACATATATTGATAATTACTCTTTTAAATCTATCTTATAGTATGTTTCTATTTATGGCAAACAATTTACCCAATGAAAAGTATGCCTTAAAGGAAGCTTGTGAATTGAAATTTTTTTGCCAATAGAGATGAGGGTTTGTATGAGAGAGGCGTAATGGAATTGCCTTCAAAATGTCAACAAGTTCTAAGCAACACAGTATATTTTTTACCTAAATCGGATCATTCTAACTATGCTAAATAAAGCCTTCAAATAATGGATTTCTTTTTACTTAATGAGTCGGGAAAATATGAACTTGAAAATGGTTATATATGTGTATATCAGAATTACCGAGGTCTTTCCATAACTTTTTAGTAATTTTTATCTATTTATACCTATTTTTATCTTGTCAAGCATTGAACAATTTTCTGTTGCATTTTACTTTGGCATTGTCAATGATGATACTTCCTAAAAAAACTAATATATTTTCACCGGACAAGCATTTGTAACCACAAGTATATTCGTAGTATTCATCCTCCAAATTAGCCTTTAACGAGTAGTTTTTCTGTAGTCACAAACATATCGTGCACTAATATTGTTGGAATTTGAAATTCTCAATGAAAATGTTATGAAAATTTTTTGTTAGCGTTTTTTTTTTTTCTTTATTTTTGGAAGAATTTTTTCCAAGCAGCTGTAGAAAATAAAACGAAATGGAGAAATTGAAACGCAAAGCGCCACAGTTGCATTTTATAGTTTCGCAAAAACAAAATGAGGCTAGATTTGGGAATTTGAACAGGTAAAGGGTATTTGTCGGAAGGATAATAATTTTAGTAATGGAAGATTTAAATTTAAAATACAAATATTTTATACATAAAATGTAAACTTATGTCACAGAAATCAAAAATTGATTTCTTAATAATTCTAAGCAAGGAGTATTAGTTGTTTCTAAAATCGATGTAAGTGGTATCATTTGGCAAAAGTTAAACATTGTTGATACAAACAAATTTCAAGAAGAAAATATTATACTCTCATCCTTGAAAAAATATTTCTCTCAATTACGTTTGTCAATCAATTTTAGTTCAAATTTTTAGTTCTCAAATTTTGTACTGTAACTGAATTTCGTGTACTGAAATGAAAGGTAAAAAGTTACAGAAGATTTACAGTGAATCAATTTTAGCAAAAACCCATGCATGTAAGTGGTACAGTGCAATCAAAAGCAGACGAGATGAGGTGGAAGATTTACCTCGGTCTCATAGGCCATCAGCGTTTTCAACATCTTGAAGTTAACACCAGTAATGTGAAGAAATGGTGACTGAAAATTGTCATTTAAATATAAAGAGAGATAGAAATAGATGTAGAGATAGAGATAGAGATAGAGATAGAGATAGAGATAGAGATAGAG
>JAHXMU010000061.1:1719253-1760687 GCA_019455685.1 Philornis downsi
AGATAGAGATAGAGATAGAGATAGAGATAGAGATAGAGATAGAGATAAAGATAGAGATAGAGATAGAGATAGAGATAGAGATAGAGATAGAGATAGAGATAGAGATAGAGATAGAGATAGAGATAGAGATAGAGATAGAGATAGAGATAGAGATAGAGATAGATATAGAGATAGAGATAGAGATAGAGATAGAGATAGAGATAGAGATAGAGATAAAGATAGAGATAGAGATAGAGATAGAGATAGAGAACAAATCAATTTGTATTTAACAGTCATAAAACGCATTACAATTGGTGATGACACATGTGTTTATGAGTTTGATATGCAGACCGGTCATCACGCTTCGGAATGGCGCTTTTCAACTGAACCGAAATCAAGTCAATGTAAAATACAGGTAATATTGACTGTCTTCTTTGATTATCGTGTTGCGCACGATCTTGCTAGAAGATCAGGCAGTAAATATAGAATATTATCTGGGCGTTATAGCGCGTTTAAGAGGGCAAACTCGTCAAAAAAGGACAAATTTACGAAAAGAAAACTCATGCATTTTTCACCAACGTAGTGCACAATGCTACAGTACGAGCATTGTACATGAACATCTGACCAATAATTCAACAAATATCATCTAAAACCAATCGTATTTAATAGATATGGCTCCGGCTGGTGTTTCTAATTTTGGAAAACTTCGAAGTATCCGTTTTCTATCAATAGAGCGGGATGTGAATTGTTTTCCGGAAAATGCGTTTGTAAAATATTTGAATGATTGGATTACTCGTTTGCACAACTGTTTTATTTCTGAAGGTGTCTAAATTAAAGCCGATGTTAGAAAATCGAATAGTACAAATTTTGCGTTTAATTGATCAATTCCCGTTATTTTTTTTGATGAAATTTAGTTCTACGGATATCCTTAGAAATGAGGATTTCCCGAATATTACATTATTTATTTGCAGAACGCTGTGGCAAATCTAATAGTGAACCTTTTGGAAACAGTATTCACACTAAGGTCCTCAAATGAACACTTCGTTCACTTCTAATATAGCTTCCATGCATGAGTGTGCCGTTACAACTTAGATATTTTTCGCATAATATTTAATCACATTAAGTAAATTGCCGAATAAAATAATAAATTAAAATATTGGTCATTCTTTTCCAAAATATTACATTCCTTATTATGAAACAATTGGGTTGAACATAACATGATAATGCGAGTTGTTATTGGAATTTATAAAACTGAAGCCTCACAGACCCATTCTGAATCCTTATCATTTCAAATTCTGTCTTTCTATCGGGGGACCCCTACATTTGCTGCTGCTTACTTTAGCTCACTGCACTCATATCGAATTGTGGATTATGGAGGAGTTTCTCGCCGAGTTGTTATGGGCGGCGCGTTATGTTGGTAGCCCTGACTGTGCGTTTTTTCCCCTCTTTCAATTGTTGGCTGATTTTTATAATGGTTGCTAATATTAATTTAACACGACTGCAAAATAGTTTTTCGTTTTGGTTGTTATAATTAAAATTATACGCTACTTAAGTCAAATAATAACATTTATATGAATTTATTTATGATTTATGAAAGCAACAGAGGAAAAACTTGGAATAACGAAGAAATTAAAACTGTTGGTTTAAGGACGACGATTGCGAATTGTGTTGTTGAGTGGGTGGGTATGCCATGTGATATAAATTTTTGGCAGCGTATTATGAAAGACGTAACTTTCACTAAACAACATCTGTAAAATGTTAAGGCAAGCAATAAAGTTGTGCTATTTGTTATGTGATATTGAGTTTGAATACTAAAATAGTAGAAGCTTTTTATACCTTTTTATAAACGAAGGAATGAATGTATATTTCGTTTGATGCGGCAAAAAGTGTAGCACAAGTGTAGCCATGGATAAATTTGTTTGCTAGACAAGATAATGTGATTGACAAAGTTTATGCCCAGCCTGATGTTGTTAACCTGTGCCTAATTGAGGTTAAAGATAAGTAGAACAGCAGTATTTAACAAAACAATTTAGAGTCGTCGTCACAAAATCTTAACCCTTTGTCATGGAAACCTGGTTCTTATCTCTTTTCATAAGAAATATTATAGACAAAGTTTGATGCCTTCCACTTCCCTTTGCCAAAACTGATAGATTTAGTGGCATTTGGACATTTTCAGTTCAGGTCATGATGGATATCATCAAAAAAAATAAAACTTAGCTATTTCCATTTTCTAAACTACTGATACCTTTTACAGAAACCCTTCGGTAGAAAATAAAAAAGTGATTTTTATGTGATCAGCACAAAGACAAGTAAATGTTAACCAAATTTGTTTTATGACTTAAGATTAACATGGTCGTCTGTCTGGATGGCTGGCTGGTACACACAAATTATGCTAAATCCATATGGAAGTTGTTAGAACCTGCCACAGCCTAATATAAGATGTAGTAAAAATAAATTGCTTATTTTTGTATGACATTGAGATACTTACTTGGCATAAATCCGATTTAAGTCAAATATGTGCCATTTTGATTGATAAATTGTTGCTATTTTGAATTTAATTCCATTATGTCTTTCACGCAAATCCTCATCCTTCTTTTGAAGCGAATTTTTCACCAGCAAAATCTTCGTCATATAAAGAAACAGGTGGTCATCACATGGTGTCAGGTCCGGATAAGATGAGTACATAAGATCCCCCTAAACAAACTCTGTGAGCTCCAGACGGGTCACTATCGATATGTGTGTCCTGATGTTGCCTTTGCTAGAACACAGCTGACCACTTCTAGACTATTGTTCCCTTTAAACTGCCCAATTGTTGACAGTACTGTTATGAATTATATGCTTTTCTGCCGACCTCACCAAATATACGGCAAAAGCTTTCTGGCTATAAACCTTTCTGGCTCCGGCTCACTGCATTTCGATCACGAACGTTTTTCCTTAACATTATCGTCAGTGGCCCAGTTTTCATCATCAGATGCCATGCACATCAGAAATGTGTTAATTGTTGCGATTAAGCAGCGATTCGCAGATAGAAACTTGATCCATGAAGGGTTTTACGTTAATTCGTGTGTCATCCAAGCATTGAGCTGGTTTTAATTTCCAGCCTTATTCAACTGGTTCCAAACTGCAATAGCAGTAGTTTGCCTTTCGGCACCATGCTTACATCGTGGTCGGATTTGACCATTTCCATGATATCTATCGAAATTGGCCTTGCATCTGTAATATAAAAAATAAAAGAACGGAATCAACGAACCCAAAATTAGGCATAATTGTCTGCAACTGTGTCGAGGTCGCAAACATTATTCACACTTTCAGCCACCTGTTTTGCATTTCTTTCTCTTTGTTGGTGTCCTTTTTTCGACGCGCCATCAAACAATATGGTGTCAAACATTCGCAAAACTGTCTAAGTAGTTGTTTGAGTACAAAATCTTATCTTTCTATTGCCATCTAGCGTAATGCTATCGCACTTATACAACGAGAGAGACAGATTACTAAGCCATCTTTACATTTTGCCAAGTCGTAGTAGAGTATCTACCTAGCCATTGAGGTAACCCCTATAATTGCAATATTTTATTCATAATGCGTACATTAATCTAAATTTGTGCAGATTGCATTATTCTAATGCCCTTTCTTGTAATCCCCATGCCGGTTTAACTTTTATATTCTTAAGCTTATGCCTTTAATTTAGCTGCACCGTTTGTTCTGTAATTTCAGAACTTTTGTTCATTGTATTACCTTACGATGCTTGGCAAAATTTGTAGATAGCCGTCCATATATAAAAGGTAGTACCTCCCATGGAAATGGCCGATTTAACTCGTCTATTTTTAAGCTCATATCTGACTTTCGATTGTACTCAATTCAAACAAATTTAGCACAGAAAAAGCATTTAGCGAAGTTGCATTTGTAAATGAAAATGAAATACATTGCCACGCCCCTACCGATTTACCAAAATTTAATCTTTATCCTGTAATTTCTACTCGAATCACCACGTCTATTATGACACTTCGCACGCTTTTGCACCAACGCAAAAGCACATTGGATGACTGTCCGTGTCCAAAAAGCAAAAAAGTAAAGTCGACTCTAAAAAATTTTTCTTCTGGGTTGGCAACACCGTAACAAATATTAGTGACATAAATAGTTCAAAGGAGGCTGAAAAAGAGTTAAAGACAAAAAGCGCCCGAGCGATCGTCAACCCCATCTAAAGAACGTCACATTCAATAAACTTCGCTGATAATGTTTCCATTTCAAACGGATCAGTCAACTTCACTTTATAAGATATATTGGACCTTAGGCGTGTTAAATCTCTTTCTTTCAAAGAAGACCGTCACATTAGAATCTTTGAAGAACTAACTTCTGGCTATTAGCGCGACGTTACAAACTGCATTATAATAAGATATGAGATTTGAATCTATGCTTATGATCCAGAAACAAAAAAGGGGTGGAGGGGTCAAAGATTCGCTGACAGTTTTCTTCGATTACCGAGGCATTGTGAGCTATGAATTTGTTCCATCGCTCCAAACTGTCTGCAAGGATTATTATATGAGTGTTAGTTTTTGTTTGCGTGATATGATGATATAAATAAAGTCCGGATATGACGAATAAATAAAGATTTTTTCGGAAAAAAATTCATCTTCCTGTTTGGACTTAGGAGGAAGGATTCAAAAAAAAAAAGAATGGTAATGGATAGTGAGACTCATTCCACGCCTCCTTCTTGTGGAAATTACGTGCCATGTTTTATAATTTGTCGATGCTCGAAATTATCTTGCTAGCATATGACAAAGTGAAATCTATTTTCAAACGGAAAAATCTACGAAACATTCAATTATGTTATGTTGTTATCGATAATAACCAACGTCTAATACCACCACTATTACAGGTTGTGTCTTTGCTATGAAGGTTAATGTCCACGATACAAATCTCACACAATGCTTCTCAACATACAATCAATAACTTGTTTTCGCAGTTCTGAAATCACTGTGCCTTTAAGTTTTGAAATCCTATCGCCGCTCAGCCCAATTGTGGTCTCGAAAACAAGTTTCTCAATTTCAGCCAAAACAACTTACAAATATTTCGATGTTTACCATATTGAGCCGCTGGTACGGCGACAGCAACGACAATACCGGCAACACTAATGAAGCAGCGCAGTGAATAAAGCCAAAAACCACCAACCACCACTACAATTACCTGAAATCGATCAGAGCAAACGAGCGCAGATGAAAAGTAGCACCTTTTCAACGTGAATAACAAACAAATCACACACGCTCGATCGCTTCCAATGTCATTCGGCAACAAGCGGTGACGTTTGATGGGATATGATGACGATGTAGATGGTGCAGGCGGAGGAAGTGGATTCCAAGGCAAAAAAACAAAACAGATAAACTATAAAAAAATGAAATAAAATGTAAAATTTGTTTCAACAACCGGGCGTGCGAACTGCACAGTGGGAGAATTTGTTATGGTTATTGGTTGAGCTAAAGTTCTTGTAGTTAGTATGTAGTTATCATTTTAAATGTCAATAAGTTTTTAAAAAAGCATATTCTCTTGCATCAGATGAATGGGACAAAGAACATCTTTCGACGTGAGCTTGCACACCTTTGAAAACATACATAGCAGAGTAAAATATTTGTTTGACAAATTTCGATTACTTAACGTTCTTTCGTTTTTTCCTTCAGCAATCTATTCAGATTAGGAAATAGGACATATCCAAATCTGGCGAATATGCTGGATATGGAATTAATTGGTTGCGCAATTCATAAGACTCTCTTCAAAATGTTTTTGCATTAATTGTCTGTTTCGACGGAAAATATTCCTCGAGAATTATATTATACTTCAGAGCTATTTCACCTCCATTTCTTTCACTTTCCTCAATGAACTTTCGGTAAATTTTCGCGCTTGCCCTCTTCGATCAGTCAGAGTAATATCGCAAACTTTATTGATAATTAATCTTTTTCATTCAATTGGTGGTTTTTAAAGAGCTCAATTATAATTGGACGTAAGACCATGTTTAAATTCATTCACCCAATTATGCAGATGTAACTTGGACATTATCCAACTTTGATTTCTTGCGGCTTTAAAGCATTCATGAGTAGATGTTTGAGCAATTGCTAAATTGATTAGTTAATACAAAAATCGTTTACTTGAATCCCTCTAATGAAACTTCCTGTTGAATTCCGTCAAAAAATTGACCGATTTTTAGCATAATTTAAGTCTCTTCTACTCTTGATTGCTCCAAAATTAAAGTTCAGTACCAGATCCCATTTGAAAAGTACAATTCGGGAAATCAACAAAAGTCGGCATATTTCAATTGATCCCAATAGTGTAGGAGTCTATAAGAATATCACAGACATATGTCTGTGTGTACATGTTTTATGTTGTATGTGTTAAAACCAATTGTGATAACAATTTGGCTTATTAGTAGTTCAGTAGTTCAATAGTGTTTCGCCACTAAATTCAATTTTGTTGCCCATTTCTCGGTATTTTAAATGGCGGCAATAGCATCACCCAATATTCAGCCGACAATATCTAAACAATCGCAGTTCACAAACATCATATGCAGCAGATAGTACACACTGTATTTAACAACAACGATCTTTGCTGAATCGGACAATTTGTATTTGAGGAGTTCCAGGGGGCGTGGCAGTGCAATCTAGTTTCATTCCCAGTACTATATGCCTGATGCGAACTCAATTGTACTGAATATAGTGCAGTTGTAAAAAAGATACGAACCTTAAAATATGTAAGTTAAATAAGGTATTTTGTATGGAAGATATCAGAGAAAGAGTGTCGATTTTTTTCAGATTTTGCCCATTATTATTACTCAACAGAGTTGATGAGAATTATGGATTACAGTGGAAAATCAAATTTCAACGTCGCAACGTCGCATATTTTCGTTCTCAAACGCATGATATATGACAAATTTAGTCAAATTGGATGCAAACGAATGAATGATATGGGGGTAAAAATATGGATTATGGATTTATGGAAGGTACCTGAAGAGGCGTGGTTACTTGATCCGTTTTCAAGCGTCGTAGACAATTGCAAAGCAACGTAATGAATAATAAAAATAAAACTGCTACAGTCGACTTATTGCAAGTTAAAGAGAATTGATTGAATTTCTATAAAGCGGTCAATTTATATGTGTGATACAAGAATGGGTGTGGCAATGTGCTCGGCTTTCATTCTGAGATCCTACTTTAACAAGTTCTGAATGTGATTAAATTTATTGCAACATACATAAAAGATATGAAGCTAAGAATGTATGTGTAAAATTAGTCATTTGTGTAAAAGATGTCGGAAGCGGTGGGGTTAATCGAGCAAGTTTATGTTTTACGTGGAATTGTGTTGCAATGCAATGAACAAAAAATGGGGCTGTTTGCGAATGAGGCGTTACAGCGAAGAAATTGAATATCGGAATTTCGGTCAATTTATATGGGAAGTACCAGGAGAGGTGAGCCAATATGACCAATTTATAATCCCCGCTTACGATCTGGGAAACATTACGCTATTCCAAGTGTTAAGAAGTTCCATAAAGAGTTACGGCAGTTATTGTGTCCACAAACCAGTCAGTCAAACAGCTACAAAGACGGGCATCTCTCATTCAATTTAAAAAGTCATGATACTCATTTCAAAACTTGGTACTTTAACGCTTCCTTGTAGGTGCTGCATTTTTGTTGCACCAAATGACATATAGCTTTATTCTCGGGGTATAAAAACACATTTTTTTCATACATACATACAACCCAGTTTCTCAGTTCTGCAAATGCTTAATTTTTTTATAAATAGGGGTTATTGCACGATGTGGCCAACGATATTTAGTATAAGCGGCATTCCTACGCATGGTAGTAAATTCTAGACTTGATGCAACCAACTGTCATTCGTCGAGTACTCGATTTATCGATAACTCTGGCAACGATATCTCAAAAATTAACGCTCGATACCATATTTAGCGGGATTCCTTTTCAGTGAGTCTAAATGTGAAAAACTTTCCGATGCCCGATTTGTCAGATAAAAAAGGAATTTTTAGATATTACACAGAGATTCCAATCATTGGATATGCCTTCGTTCAGTCAACCCGACTTTGTGAGATGTTTTGAATATCTCTGCCAACAGGCAAAGTGTAGAGGCAACTTTGTTCTGTTCTTCAGATACTACATTCATCATTATGTCAAAAACTATTTGAGGATGGTATCCTACCCAACTGTGGGGTTCTTTTGCATGTATCATGACGCAGGGTAATATGCGCTCTAAATGCATATCAATTGCGAATTATTATGTGTTAAAATCTACTTCTACCGTGTTTCTAGCTAGAGCGAAACTAACCAATCCCAATTCATGATCAGTAATGATGTCATCTTTGCTTTAAATTCACATCCAGATGCAGGTATTCCTGCACGACGGCTATAGAATAAGATTTCGTATTGTCTATCCATTTCCTGCCCATCTCATTTCCTCATTGGCAATGATGTCAACGTTACATTTGTGAGTACATCCGCGGCACCTTCTCTGCGGAGAGTTCGGACGTTTCAAAGCAGGTTCCTTAAATTATGATGCTAATAAAGTTGGAGTCGTCAACATTATGGATTGAAGTCTTATTGCATTCTCATTTTCAAATCAAACCTGAGCTAAAACAAAACAAATCCGCTTTAAATTCCATGAATGGGATGCAGGAGAAATTCTTACTTTTAGCCAGCTTGTATACATTTATATTTTCAGAATAATCTTTATTAAACATTACAAAATTGCAAATCAGCAAATATGTTCCGCCACTGTGCAACGTTCATGTTTGTGACGAATACGGGGCGGCTGCTATTTTTATAGGAAAAACAGCAACTTTATGCCGCGTCTTAACCGTTCAACGTTGTAAGACGCTGGTGTTTCTGCTGCACATCGATACTATCAACGGAATCCGCAGTGTGCGTGAATTTGTCAAAGCGTGAGGACGTTCGATTAGAGATCAAAGTGAAACGCGAAATCGCTAAAGTGAATGAAATTAGAAATATATTATTAAAGATATAAATTAAATAGTATTTGTCGAAAAAGTAAAACAAAAATTATAAGAAAATTCAAGTGATTTCAACCAAATCCTATAATTTTAATTTGAATTTAAAGGAAATCAGTTCAAGTGTAATGTCCGGTTCCACAGCGAATTTGTGTCATTGCTAATAAGAATCAAAAAGCAACAGCAACAACCATCTGCCTCCGTGGTCTGTAGCAAAACGCAACTGGTGGCAGTTTCGGTTATATTTCGAACACTCACTTCTCCCTTACATTCTCTGTGTCCACCAGCTTGTGCTTCTCATATTTAATAGCAAGAGGCAATGTTTTCCTCTGAAATTTTCATTCTAATTTTAGCCATTTGCGAATTCTACTTGAATATCTTCAAATTTTTTGTTTAAAGATTTTCAAATAATTTATGTTATCTCTTAATTTGTCGTTTGTGGGCACAAGATTTCGTGTAAACAAAAAACAGATGTTTTTTTAGGCAGTGTAATGTTCATACAAACGGATGTGGGGACAGTGGTTTCCTGCTTGGAATATTGGGAAGAACGCATTACCATAATTCTGCGATTAGTAATGTATACTCGTATATTCATTGATCAAATATGGGAAATAAAGAAAATGGATTTATTCGCTGTTTTACCCAAGTAGTATAAATTCGAAAATATATTTTCAATCTAGTCGAATGTTTAATTAAACAGCTAAGTAGAGAAGCAAAAATGTCGTATTTGGGACTTGGAAATCGTTGGCGAGATGGAGAGGGATACCAATGCATACTTAGCGTGTGTCTATTTCTTGTTACTTGTGGAGTGGCGGCATCAGTGGCCATAACTTCGCTCAAATCAACACATTGAGAACATGAGTTTAATAACCAAGCAATCGATCCTTTACCCACTAAATTTGGCAATTGTTCAAACAGCAATTATTACTTCAGCTTTGCCCGAAGAAATGAAGGTGTACTCGTACGATATATATGTAATTTTGTACAATTTATTTAATATAATAATTTTATATACAAAATACAAGAAGGAAGTAAAAAGAACCTCGCATTTCGTCTAAGGAAAGGGATGTTGACAACGCTGCAGTCATATAAAGAGTGGCGCAATAGAATGTGCATATTTAACAAATAGATTAAAAAATACATACAAAAGGTATGGTTAAAATAAATCTAAGGCATTGTAGAGTAATAAATGGAGTTTATTTTTTAAAAATAACATCATCTAAATGGTGACCCTCTCTACGACGGCACTCCTCTAACCGCAAACGAAAATTATTGAAAACTTTCTTCAGTAATACTGGTGTAATGGCTGCCATTCCACAACGGATATTCTCCTTGAGCTGAACGATGTTTCTTGGATTATTACTGTAGACTTTGTGTTTGAGGTATCCCTACAAAAAAAGTCAAGAGGCGTCAAGTCTGGACTACGTGGGGGCCATGGGATATCACCTCTTTTCGAAATCAGTCTGCCAGGGAACATCTGCTTCACCACCGCCATGGAGTCATTTGATGTGCGACAGGTAGCTCCATCTTGTTGGAACCAAGTTCTGGAATTCACTATTCTTGAACTTTCAATTTCTGGAGCCAAAAATCCGTCCAACATCTCAACATAGCGTTCCGTATTAACCGTGACGTTTTGGCCCCGCACATTTTCGAAGAAAAAAGGACCAATTATTCCTCTGCCAGAGATTACTGCTCATACTGTCACTTTAGGACTATGCAGTGGTTTCTGGTGTTTGATTTTGGGATTTTCACTGTTCCAGTGACGACAATTTTGACGGTTTACGAACCCATTCATAAGGAAATGACCCTCGTCAGAGAAAAGGATATTGTCAAATTGGAAAATCGATTAAGCATTTCATTAGCAAATGCGAGCCTAGCTATGAAGTCAGACTCTTTCAATTCTTGTGTTAATTGCAGCTTATATGGATGCAGTTTAAGATCCAATGTTAAAATTCGATGCAACCTTCGTCGCGATAATTGTAGGATAGACGATCTCTTGCGAGTCGACATTTGTGGATTTCCTCGTACTGACTCCATAACTCTCTCAACATTTAAATGTTGAACCGGTCTCTTCAAAACGCTTTACCCATATTTTAATTAAATTAGCACTCGGAGCTTCACTAATTCGTCGTAGTCCATATTCAGCACAATATAGTCGCCTAGTAGCAATATATGCACGAGAGTTCTCGTAAAATGCGCGACGCAAAATGCGCGACGCTTCCCGCCGAAGTGATTCATAGCGACTAAAACTCCATGAGCCCACCAACCCAACCATGTAGGTTGTATATAGAAAGATCGAGAGAATGGGGGCATAGAAAGGTACAGGGGTAAAATATATGTATATCAAGACGAAGCAAAAGCAAGGCTTAGATAGCGATACTACTACTGAATAATAACAAGGCCTTTCTTTATAGCAATACAAGATGTTGTCATCATATGTGAATACTATCATTGTGACTTTATACCAGGTAGATCCACGACAAACCAGATATTCACACTGTAAGAAATTCTAGACAAGATCCTAGAAATAAATCGACCATAAAGCTGCCTTCGACAGCCTTCCTTTGAGCTACGCTTATCTCGGTCATTAGTCCATAAAAATAGAAATCATACTGAATATATGGAATTTATATCAGATTTCATAAAAATTGCATCTGTTTTTTGATACAGTTTAACGATGCTGTCCGCTAATTACATTTATGAAAACACGGATTTTTTAAATATGTCATGAAAGAGTTCAATGCACGAATGGCTAAATGAAAAATGTTTGGGGGATATCCATAACAGGCACCAAGCTTTGATTTTAGTAGAATACCAATATCAATATCGGAATTTTATCCTTGCAAATGGAGTCCACTTCTCCACATAAGTATAAATATAAATATTCTCACCTACTCTATATGTAATAATATGATACTAAGTTTATCTTTCAATTTGCATTTTCAAGAGGCATTTGGTAACTCTAGAATATATCTGCAAAGTTCTAAATTGTCTAGCCAGGACAACAACCATTAGGCCTAGTAGCACTCCAAAAACAAATGCAATGTTAATTTATATATCAAATTTTAACGGTCTGTTGGTCGCTCTATGCAAACTCAGAGACAACAAAACCCAAAGACACAAATATGTATGACGGGATGAGAATATGAAGACTAATTGGCGTTGTTGTTGTTGCTGCTGTTTTATGTTGGTGTGTCCATAATAGAGAACAAAACCAAAGAAAGTAAAATTTGAACTCAAAACAAAAACAACTAAAACTCTCGCAGAATAGAAAGAAGAACCAAACAAAAAATGAGTCAGTCTACTGTGTCGTGTCTGCCAGTACAAGCGAAGATGTCGAAGGCTAAGAAAGTTTTGGACGAAGCGCGTGAAACGCAAAACCGTGAAATCGATTTGGTGGATAGGGGCATTAGCTCCTTTGAGGAATTGCCGGGACTGTGTAAGTGAATGACAAAAAAAAAAGAAAACGATGAACGATAGCATAAATGATCAGAAGTAAACAATTTCCTACCAAAAGTGGGGCGGTGAAGTGAAAAGTGTTGCCATTCTTAAGTAACAAAATGTAATCAATAAACAAATGGCAAACGGCGCACCTAAGAAAAATCTTAAAATTTCTTCTATTTCCCACCATAAAACATTTTATGTGATTTTATAAATAATGTGCTGAATCTGTATATTACGTGTATGAGATCATCTGTTCAGTTCTTCAGTAGTGAGGGTGTCCGTCTGCTGCTACTCTTTAACCAGCCCACACTTGGCCATAGAGCTATTCAAAGTTTATGTATCTGTTGATCTCAGCTTCGAAATTAAGAACATAAGTATTATTCGTAATTTATGTGATTGAAATCAAGATTGATTGTAACAAAGTTTTCAATAATTATATTAATTGGTAGTTGAAATCTGCTTTATTGTAGTTCTTCATTCTAAATAAAACTTGTTGATGGAATACATTTTATGACCGAACGTCATAGTACAAATACCAGGCAAAACGAAACCAAAGAAAGAGAGAGAGCGCCATCGTCTATCTGTCAAATTACGAACCCTCTAAAAATTAGGAAATTTAGCAATCAAAGTTCAGGGATGGAAAAATAGTTTAATGTAATGTTACTAATAAGTACTTTTACAAAGATATGGTACCAAATCGGGCCGAATTATGCTTCTGTCTGGGAACGTCTATTATGGTTCTCGATTTAGAAACAAATATGTCAAAATAAGCTACCAAAAAGGTATTTTATTGGGAACAATTCAAAAATTATCCCCAAAACCAAGTTGAAAGGTGGATAGGAAGCAGAACCGGGGTTATTTGATAAATAAGTTCAGTTTAGCACAATATGTGAAGGACGAACAAAAGACCTTTAGCGGGTGGTACACAAATTTAAAATAAAAAAAAAAATATGGATGGGCCCAACTTCATCCCCTTAGTGAGGGTGCTTAAATGAAAGTACATTTTGTCAATGTTTCAAATATCCAGTTTTTTTTCTCAAAATGATAACACATTTTTTACAAAATCATGCTATTTCTTAAACAGTTTTTCGCTTGCGAGCTTTTCCAAAAAAAAAAATTTTTAATTAGTTAAAAAAAATCGATTGGAAAAATCTTTTTATTTTTGGTCACTTGTGCTAAGCTGAATTGTCTGTGTGCAATTTCTAGGCACCTACTGTAATTCCAGTGAACCGCGTCAGGATCGTTTTAAGAATTATTTTTGGAGCTTATTGGATGGGTGCTTATGATAAACAGAATAAATACCTTTTGGTAAATTTAAAAAAAAAAAACTTAATGATCTTAAATTCATTTTTGAATAGACATTCTTTTTTGAAATAGGGCAATATTTAATTTCCACATAATTCTATCGTTTTGAGGGTCAAAGTGTAAAAGTGATAAGTTTTTGAATAAAAACAAATTTTTATTAAATAGCCAGAATTTCCTTAAGATCCTACTAATGTTTGGAAAGTAATAATTGTAACACTTGGATCAAAAATTGGGTTCAAATGGGCACTGTATATTTCCAACTTTGACTTTTGTTTTCTTTTCAAGAAGACCCCAAATTTAAACAAAATTTAAAACGATTGCATTTACTTTCTACACATACATAAACAAATAAAAATTATCTCCCAATACATCAGATTTATTGATTGTACAAAATTAAGAAAATGTTTAACTTCATTCAGTCTAATATTTTCAATTTACTTTGCTGGCTCTCCTATTCACAGTCAACATGGCCAACATCACACGTTTAACATTGTCGCACAATCGAATCAGCGTTATCAGTCCTGGTATTGCCAATCTGCTGAATTTAGAAATATTAAATCTTTCGAATAATCAATTGCGTGAACTGCCCGTCTCTTTGTCCTCGATGCCCAAACTGCGCATACTGAATGTGTCAATCAATCGCTTGGATAGCTTACCCCGAGGGTTTGGAGCTTTTCCTGTTCTCGAGGTCCTCGATTTATCCTACAACAATTTGAATGAGAAGGTTCTGCCTGGCAATTTTTTCATGATGGAAACTTTACGGGCTTTATATCTGGGTGATAATGATTTCGAGTACATACCCAAAGGGCTGGGTAATCTAAAGAATTTGCAAATTTTGGGTCTACGCGATAATGACCTTTTGGAATTGCCACGGGAAATTGGAGAATTGGTCCGTTTGCGGGAATTGCATATACAACACAATCGTTTGCAGGTTCTACCGCCGGAGGTGGCGCAATTGGATTTGTTGGGCAGCAAGTCGGTAATGAAAATGGAGGAAAATCCCTGGGTGCAACCTATAGCTGAACAATATTTATTGGGTATTAGCCATGTGATTGAATACATTAAAACTGAAACTTATAAATTGTAAGTGTTTGAATTTAGAGTTTTTGTAAAAAGCACTTTTTAATTTTGTTCGTAATTGTAATTTCAGAATCTTCAATCGCCACATGCAAGGAGGTCGTGGTGGCCCACCCCCTCCTAAGGCTGATAAAAGCAAAAAAGCTTCCCGAGTTCGCGCTTAAAGGGCCGCTGCTGTCATCTCACATCACATTTTTTTCTTAAAAAGAGGAAATGTCTTTTTAAACGTATAATTTTTATCGAGCTACATGTCACTGCATGTGTATTTGTGTGTTTTTTTTAATAGTATGTTATATATTTGCACATTTATATTAACATGTTTTAAAGGCAATATTACGATGTATTTTTGTAAATTTTAACATAATTAATTTATATGGTATTTTAAATAAATGAAAACAGTAACGAATCCACAGTTATCTAAAGACATTTTTAAATCATAACATATTTACGCGCGAAAATTGTGGTCGATAATAGGTAAATTATTAAATAATTGCATAGATAAATCACCTGTGGCTAATGCGTAATTGATGTGACTTATAAAAGTCTGCCAAAATGGATTAATCAATTTAAACTTAAACTTTTGGATTTTTTGATAAATAAGAGAAAAGAAATGTAGAAATTTTCTATTTATCTTAGAGTTAAATCCAGCACTTTACGGGTGACATTCTTCTGTTATACTTTAAACCGCATTATTTGTCGCCACCATTTGTTATTACACGTTAAAATTCGAGAGTAAACTTACCATATTTATATGTTTTAACTTTTTAAAACAGAAATTCCAATAAAAATAACATTTTACTAACATTTCATATTTATACACATTTATGGATATAATAACTATGTATACACTTTTGACAAATGTAAAATATAAAGACACTTGTCAAAAATGCTGGACAAACACTGCAAACAGATTTTTTTTATTTGAAATCGTTGACACTGTAAGCAGCATTTATTATATAGGTTGCTGCAGAATCGCTTTCGCCTGTGTACACACATTTTCGACGTTATCGTGCCACGTTTTTATAATTAGACCTTTAGTCTTTCAATTCGTGTCTGTCTAATGTGAATGCTTTACTTTTTTCACATTTAGCAGGCTCTTTGTCGTAATCCCATTTACATGAACATGGCCTTGCAACTCTTTTTTGTTGGAAATACATCCAACCATCTGGCAACGCCTTCTGATTTGTTTTGAAAACAAAAAGCCTCAAACAAACGGAGGGGAATTGTCCAGGATAAAACCATAGATTTTCACCAAAGCCTTTGTTCCAAATACGGTAAAAGCATTTTCCAATTTTGCCACAATGAGCAGGTAATTGCAAAAGAAATCAATCTTCTCCAACACAAATTTCAAGTTTCTGTCTAATATTTCGTCAACAGTCAAAGACATTTTAAAAAAACTTCAAAGGAACAGTTTGACTTACTGAAGTCAGAGATGATTACACATAGAGCGGCTGCTCTGGGCTATTGTGCAAATGCAGATCGTTCCATTGTCGATGAGGAGTGGGAGTATATTGTTGGAAAGTTAAATGCAATAGGACCACCGTATAAATCACTGCCAGAGTGGAAAAAGGTAGGCGATTAAAAATATAAATAAAAACTTAGTTATGCATGCATTTTCAGTTTAAAAAATTTCCTTAGGCACGGGAGACCAAGGGACCATTACCATCAGTTAATAACCAGCATAAATTCAGAACGCTGACCCGTGTCTGGTATTATTCAATGTTTTCCAACGTATTTGGGCTTCAGGAATCGTTTAAAATCGTTGTTTTTTCACTTGTAAGTAAAAGCCAAGTAATACGATTGGAATGATTTTGAATAATTCCAAATGAAATGAATTTTCAGAATGAAGTCATGAACTTCTTGGATTTATTTAATTATGGGCTGCCGGGTATGTTACTCTATAGCAAACCAAAGACCTCACCAGTCTGACAACAAAAGTTTGGTTATCATACATGGGTTTGAACTGCTCCCGTTAACAAAATTAGTATTGCGAAGAAAAATGGACGAAAATTGCCACAACCATTCCCCTGAGGACGAATTGACTTTTTCACGATTTTGTATGCTTTTCGAGAAATCCAAATACGCTGTTTATACAGCCTACACAGCAGCAAACTGTAACTGCTTTTCAGTATAAATTGAAAGATCAAATGGGTTAATAATGATTATACTACTCCACAAACCAGAAGAGTTTGTTAGGACAATTTTTCCCGTTTTCAGGATACGCTTTGTACAGAAAATTTTTTTGTCAATTGACAATCTTCACATAAAAATTCCTGTCAACAGACAAATTTCAATTGACATATTGGAAATTTTGCAGCCAGGACAAATTTCGTATAGAAAACTTTAAAGTGAGGACAATTTTTGCAAAATTGTCACATCGCAAATTTTGCTTTCGGAAGAATTTCCGCAAAGATAATTTTCGTCAGAACAATTGTTGCGTAGAAGATTTTGGTGGCAGATTAGCTTTTGTATGAACATTTTGTTACCGAGAAAATTTTCGAATAGCAAAAAATGGGAATAAAATTTTGCTACAGGGTCAATCTTGATATAGAAAGTTTTGGGACCGAGGAAATTTTCATGTAGAAGTTTTGCTACCGGCTCGCTTTTGATATGAAAAATTTTGCAACAAAAAATTTTGCTACCAGGATAATTCTTAAGTATAAAATGTTGCAGCCGCTATAACTTTATTACAAAAACTTTGACATAGCTCTGAAAAATGTTAGCTATTGAAATTTCTCTAAAAATTTGTGATTTTTTCAGGTTTGGTCAGATGTTCGCTTACGTTCCAAGAAACGCCTTTCCAGCGATTTTGGTCGGAAAGAAGAATCCGACTCGGAAGACGACTTCTTAGATAATTCTCATAAAAGCTACAAGCAAGATGCGGATCATCGTAAACACGAAAGCGATGACATTATAGATCAATATGATGAGAAAAAGATGACAACTTCCGAGCAATTTCATGTAATGAAACTAGAGATGGCCAAGCAAAATGTAGCAGTCAAGGACCATGGTGCAGGGAACGACAGGCTCTCGTTCGATAAAGCGTGGAGACGGATTGTTGAAAAGTTAAATAATTTAGGACCACCTTACAGAACATCTACAGAATGGAAGAAGGTATATAATGTTATGCTAAATAATAATCGCTGGAGACGTTCTGTGAATATGCAAATGTTTGTATTTTTCTAAATAGTATTTTTCGGATTCATAAACTTGTTCTAAATGTTGAAATACATTGTGATAGCAAAATATAGTTTTACAACTTCAATATGATTTTTTTATAATTTGTAGGTTTGGGCAAATGCCCGCTTACGCATGAACAGATGTGAGAAGTATTCTTCTCGTAGCCGACGAAACAATGCACCAGTAACGGAGCACTTAAATAATTCCAGCTCTGTGAGTGCTTCTTATACCAGTCAGAATGAAGATCACAGCGAACCACAAATATCCCACGCTTCAGTCGAAATTTCTAATGTAAGTTCTATCTCTCTTTGTGATATCTTATTATGTAATATTTGATACTTCAAATGCACAATTTGTTTATATAGGTATATTTTACAGAATAAGGTGATTAAATCAGTGATTTTTATGTAGCTTAACTTATATTTAAAAAGAAATCTATTCGTTTAGGAATTTGTTTCCAAAAACACCACATATTTTAGATTGAGGTCTTTTATATAAGGTGAATGATAATATTATTTTATTTAAATATTTGAACGACATTTTTAGAACACACGCAATCAACTTAGTTATTTAAATTGTAAGGCTCCTGGTTTTCAAATTAATGCAGAAAATAGTTGATTAATTTGATTGTTATACATTACAGGACTGGTCAGATGGCCGTTTACGATCTGCTAAACGCCCTGGTGGCAAACTTCACATAAAAGAAGAACGCGAATCTGAAGAGGAACACCTAATGGAGAATTCAAATAATTCCAGTACTTTTTATAATCCAAATGTAGATTATGAAAATAATGATATTGCAGACCATCGGAATGATATTCGGGATGCAGGTGATAGTAATGTTAGCAACGGCATTACAAAAAAATTTACAACTGTCGAACAATTCCAAGTGTTAAAAGAGGAGATGTCCAAGCATAAATCGGCGGCGAGTGGTTATGTTGCAGGAATTGATCGCAATGCAGTTGATGCAGAATGGTTGGAGATTCTGGGAAAGTTAAATGCTGTAGGCCCACCGTATAAGACATTGGCGGAGTGGAAGAAGGTATACATATGTTTAGGAAAAATATTACCATGAAGAAGGTAGTTATTGCGATATAAGTATATATTGTTTAACAAAAAAAAAAAAAAAAAAAAAAAAAAAAAAAAAAAAAAAAAAAACAAATACAAAGACAAAGGCTTCATCTGATTACAAAGCAGTAACAGAAACACACTTCATACACAATCCTGTGCGTGCAAAGTTTTATTGCCATAGTAATATTTTGGTAAAACTATGCCACTATTTTATATTCATAAAAGTAAAACGTACCATTAATATTGCGGCTGTCAGGTTATCATAGAGCTTTTGCGAATTTTAAAATGCTTGTATTTCCAATATATATCTGAATTTTCATCCCATTTGTAAAAAATCTTTTTTTCTGAATTTTATTTCCATCCTAACCCCATTTTTACGTTCTAGGTTTGGTCTCATATTCGCTTACGTATTAAGAAACGGAATAAAAATTATCCTTACCGTCGTCGACCAACCAATGAATCCGAATCGGATGTAGATTTTGCAATGTTCCGTTCAGTGTACTCCAGAGCTAATGGTCAGGATCGCGTAGAACCACCAGTCGTACAAGAATCAATCAATCAGACGGCAGATAATAATTCCCAGCAGCGTTTACAAATAAAAAATCATTCAGAAGAGAATGAATACCACGATAGTAAACATGAAGCCTATACTGAAAATTATGAGCTGTTTGAAATGGACAAATCTCAATATACCGAAAATGATAACCAGAGAAGCAACAACCATTTAATGAAACAAACACTGAAAGCCCTGCAAGCACAAACTGAACAGCACACTAAAATATTACAAAATGTATCACATATATCCTCTACAATGTCCAGTTTAATGGAACGTCAAGTAAAGTTATTGGAGAATAGGAACGAAATCATCGATCGACAAAGGAAAGTGACTGAATATCATAATTTTTTGCAACGTCGTCAAGAGTTGAGAAGAATTAGAGTAAGGAGTAAAATAAACGAATGGGTTTGATAACACGCAAATCCATACGGATAAAAGTAAAAATGTATTTTTCTGTTTGCTTCGGAAATGTTCTACTGTTCATCCGAATGCAGTAAAGTTCTGGCAATCGGAACGTTGGAAAGTTGTAAAGTAGGCATCTAAAATAATACTAAGAATGTAATATATGTGGTTGTTCGTCCAACTTTGAGTTTACATATTCAGTGCTGACACCCTTAAGGCGATACGTTCCCACAGTGGAAACTAAAGCACATCGTTAAAATCGATTTTCTACATGTTTGAAGAAGCCCACATCTTAAAAAATTGGCATTTTACAATCAACATACGCGTCGCCCCTTTCAGAAGATCTATTTCTACCTCGAATCATGCAGTGATCCACAAATATCCCAAAAGGAGTAAGATGTCCCGGGAGCTACTGTGGACGGCCCAATTTATTGATCTCTTCCAAATCAAACTATAAGATGATAACTTCCAAAGCGTTTACCTTGTGCGTGCCAAACCTTCCATCGGGAAAAATACAAAACCACAAAAAAAAATTTTTACTGCAATGTGAGTTCAATGTTGCAATGT
Source organism: Philornis downsi (assembly GCA_019455685.1). Taxonomy (NCBI): domain Eukaryota; kingdom Metazoa; phylum Arthropoda; class Insecta; order Diptera; family Muscidae; genus Philornis; species Philornis downsi. The sequence continues at coordinate 1,739,830 of JAHXMU010000061.1, forward strand.
TCGCAAATCTTTAACAATTCTTCGGCTCTATTATAAATCGCTTTTGATCTCCAGATCTTAAAACTAGAATCAACGAAAACGGAACTGCGAGTACCTTTAATATCTGGAAATCTTTGTCCACTGTTGTTTATCATATTAAGTTTAGCTAAAAAAAAGTGAAGCTAGGCGTAAATCTTAATTGTGTGCCAATAATATTAAATGTCATTACATTATATATTTCGAGCTTTACACACAAAAATGTAACGAATATAGAGAAATATGTCACAGAAAAATGAAAATATCGGTAAATCAGCAACAGATCAATTTCCGTTGCCGTCAAAATCGCCTCCAATTGTTCAGAATCTATTATTGTTCTACCTCGCTAGAAATATATTATTTTTAAATAAGTTCTATATTTCCAATTTAATACTACTTTTAAAGTTCGAAGGTTTCTTTGTAAAGTGTAGGAAATTATTATTAATAATTCTTTGTAAAGTGTAGGAAATTATTATTAATAATACATAGTATCTGCTGCTTGTTCTCATGAAAAAACAGCTTTCACCGTATTCACCGTTAACTTTGCGTGATAAAGTTCAAAATTGTTGGAAAAAGCTCGGTCCGATAGATTGCAGTAACGATGTTTACCAGGTAAAACACAAAATCATCTGGCAACCTTTAAATTTCTTTCACGCTATAAATACAACACTACACTTATAATTGACATTTCCGTCACGACATCTGATGTGCGTGACCACCTATCAAACATTGTCACGCACATCAGATGGGACGAAAAAAAAGTGGTGAATACGTGTAGCGATTACTGGATACAGTTGGATCTGGCTTGAAGTTGGACTGTTTTCAAAACAGTGATTGTCCCATTGGTTGTTCCAAGTACGGATACAGAGAATATTCTCACAATGAGCGGGTAACTATTAATGCACTAATTATTCGCAATAGACTTTCTTCGACAGTGTTATTGATATTATAGCAATAAACAAAAACATTTTAAAAAAACCTCACCTGAACAATTCGAATTGCTGAAGTCGGAAATGACCACACATACAGCGGCAGCCTTGGGCTATGGTGCTAGCAGAGATCGTTCTATAGTCGATGAAGAATGGAAGGACATAATGGAAAAGCTAAATGCCATAGGGCCACCATATAGAACATTGCCGGAATGGAAGAAAGTAAGTAGAAGCTGAGAGATACATCTCAACAAGCCAAACAACGATGCATTGCTATATACAGGTGGCCATGTACCCTACTACAGTATATCGCTCTTATCCGTTCTACAATAAGTTCGATTTTCGGACATATTTTATTAACGATAAGGAGGAATAAGAAGACAGGTCATTGAATGATAAATTTTGTATGATACCTCTTAAAATACTCAGATAATGTGTTAGATGTATCGAAGGCAGTTTTGTAACATACCTTCTGTGCTCAAAACAGGCCATTTCTTTTTTTGGACAAACATCTTTTTACCATGTAGCAGGTCTATACACAGTGTCTCTATCAGCAGTTCATAAATAGTAGTTTGAAAATGCAGAGTGCAAACGAAGTAGTTCCAACAGAACAGTTTTAGAAGCAGTTCCGCTGAAGTGGTATTGGAGAGAAATATAAAATACAGTATGTTTCAAAATCAACAGTATACGCCGAAATAAATTTATTCGTGAAATTTTTCTGAAAGAAATAAAGAATCAAAACATTCCGTATGAATCCATATGTAATTCACATCAAAGGCTTATATTCAATAAGAGCTATCTCAAGTTTTTTTTTTATGATGAATTCGTTATTATGATCTCCATTTGCAATATTGGTTTTTAAATTTTCCTTCTTTTCTACCGATACGAATTTATCAATTTCTGACGCTTGCAGGCCATAATGTTTTCAATGTTGTAGAGCCACCAGGTAAATGGGTGAGTTAAAAACTGCTTTTTACATACATAACACATTGTGTTTCTACTATTTGAAAAATGAAAATTGTATGATCTGCGAAGGCTCTTTGGCATATTACACAATTATAAATTGGGATGTTTGTTTGTTTGTTAGGCAAGTTTTGTTTTCTAATCTAACCGTTTTTGTCCAATTTTAAACTTAACCGACCTATGACTAAGGAATATGTTTATGCTTTCAATAGGCACGTGGACGGACATATATAAATTGGCACCGAATTTCACGATCTTGACCAATAGTTGTTATAAATAGAATAACAAGCTTAATATAACCCCCATGCTATGGCGGATGTTTACAAAATTAAATTGTGAGGCTCAGTTCATTTATATATTTATATATGCCTACCGAATCTCGGACACTTCTTTCATATCAGTTCTGAAAATGAAGTTTTATTTCAGAAAATTATTTACTTTAAACGTTAATTATTGCGTTATATTTTAAGGTTTGGTCTGATGTTCGCTTGCGCTCTAAAAAACGTCTCTGCGATGATCTTCGCCGGAAAGAAGGAACCGAGTCCGATGATGATGCTCTAATGGGTTCGTACACAAACCACGAACAGAATGCAGCGCAACGCAAACATCGTGGAACAGAAAATGAAAATACATACAACACTAATGAGCGCAGCCACAAGAAAAAGAAAACAACAAGGGAACAACTGGAGGTATTAAGAAGGGAGATGTCCACCCACAAAGCCGCATCGCAAGGTTATGGCTCTGGAATTGATCGCCACATAGTCGATAACGAATGGAGAGAAATTGTAGAAAAACTAAATAATTTGGGGGCACCTTATAGGACTTTGACAGAGTGGAAGAAGGTACCAAAAAGTAAAGCTATTCTTCGATCTGTGTATTGAGTAACCGCTTTGATTTCTAGGTTTGGTCAGATATTCGCTTGCGCATAAGCAAACGCCATGGAGAGAAGTTTAATCAAAGTCGACTAAAAGAAGAGTCAGAGACGGATAATGGTGTCATGGAGCAGTTAGACAACACCAACTCAATGAGTGCTTCACACACCAGTCATAATGAGGACTATAAGGAACCGCACACGTCTCATGAGCCAGTCGATGTACCTAAGGTAAGCTTTTGTATATGGAATATCTTTTCAAGAAATTCTTCATAGATCAATGCGTTTTCCAAGGAAGGGTTTTCCTAAAAGGAAACAGACAACAGAAGGCAGTTTGCGTGCAGTCCATTTAATAGATTTGTTATTAAAGACCAGACCGCTAATGTACAAAATATTATCTGCAGAATAGGTTTTAATAACTTAATTTGCAGAAAAATACTTTAATGTAACTTTTATCAAGTAAATTTCGTTTCCAAAGATAATTATCGTATCACAATTGATCGATTCAATATATTAAGAGCAGAGATGAAGGTATGAAGGTCCAACATGCATTTCATGGCATGACTATTGTCAAGATAACAACTTTAAAAAAATGCGAATTTCTAGCAGATTGTAACTCACTCGGGCTACTTTCACCATGAATTTCACCGTCAGGTGGTACAAAAATCAAATAAAAATAAATGGTCAGCAGTATCAAAAACTAAAATCTGTGAGAATCGTAATTGGAGTGTAAAACTTATCACTCTTTAACATGGACATGAATCTTGCTATATGTGAAGGAAAATGGAGTTGCCAAATTAAAATGATCGCACGATATAGTATTACACACATATACTATCACATCCCTATAGAAATATGAAAGTATTAGTACCTGTGTATTGATATAATCAATGGCATGGGCTTCGGCCTTCGCTAGCTTAGTTGTAATAGCGCATATCAGGATTCCGAAGGCCAAAACATGGTTATCAGCAATGGAGTAAAACTGTGGAGTAAAATGCATAGATTGATATCTACTGCTCGACCGAATTCCGATAAAAAGTGCGTTCTTTGCTATCTCCAAGCTGCTTCAACGACATTAGTGTGAGCTGCTGCCCCGACTTTTGGAGTGTAAAGTAGGCTAGGAAAACTTCGTCATATCAATGTTGCTAAATCTGGTGAAGTGGATGCCGATAAATACGGAGAAAGCGCAAGATTTGTTTTATGTCTAAACTTAACATAGCGACTAACAATAAAAAGGAGATTCGGTTAAGCTTTATATTACAATGTAAACCGTCCAGTAAGCTACAAGGAACTGTAAGAAATGCTTAGCTGTCTCGTGGAAACGTGTTACAAATTTATTGCACTTTGAGCATCTTCAGATCGCGTATCTTGTTCAGTCCTTAATAAAAACAATTTTTTTTTGCAATATACTATAATAATAACATACTATAATATAATAATGTATAATGCAATATACTATATAACGAAGATGTAAAAACCGCAACAATTTATATAGTAATTGTGTCGAAATAAATAACAAATATGTTCTTTGATTTTCCTGGAAATAGTTGATGACGAGAATTCACGACTTTTACATCCCTTATATATTCTTTTATAAAATGATCTCTTTAAACAAAAATTCATCTTACGAATAATCAGCTTGTAAATCCGAAAAATGTCATCTCTCCCAAACCGCTGTTTCTATATTGATTGTTGTTGCCGTTTTGGTAAAAATATGTTATTTCAGGTTACTAAAACAATATAAAATTTAAAGTCGAAGTATTGTAATCTTAATATTGTATTGTATATGTTGTAGTCGACTTAATACCTTTAAAACGCAAAAAAACGTCTTTGAAAAAAGTAGGCAAAGGCAAAATAAATTGATCTGCTTTGAGTTTTAAAATCATTTTTTATGTGCCAAGTTTGAACGACCGTCATTAATACAAATTAATTTGTTCAGAATATTTTGTTTAATCCTACAAACAATGACTATCAGCTACCCCCTCTTCTGCTCTGTTGTTTCCTCGTGCTGCATTGTTTTGTAGAATGAAAAATATACATTTCACGTATTATATGAACAAATTTTTTACACGCTTTTCGTACAGTTTTTTCTTTTTCTCTATGTCAACTTATTTAATAGTTACTACTAACAGTTTTTGCGGAATTTTATAGGAATGGTCAGAAATCAGTTTGCGATCTGGCAAACGCCTATGTGATGCACTTAATCAGAAAAAGGAAGTAAAATCAGATGACGATCTTTTAATGGAAACTTTAAATAATGCCAGCGCCTTCTACAATCCTCATTCAAGTTACGATGAAAATTCAGGCTATCGACAAAGTGTTACGGAGGAGCACGATAGCCAGCATAACGCAGATGATAACAGTTATAAGAAAAAACATACAACAAGAAGACAATTCCATGTCTTGAAACTGGAAATGGCCAAGCATAAGGCAGCAGCAAGAGGTTATGTTCCTGGAATGGACCGTTACACTGTTGATGCGGAATGGAGAGAGATTTTAGTAAAACTAAATGCTGTAGGGCCACCTTATAAGACATTAACGGAATGGAAGAAGGTGTGTACGCATATATGTTTGTTTGTTCAGAAATTCTCCATATTATGATGCTTTTGGAGTGTAAGGAGAATTGTTTTAATGAATTCTTTTTTACTTTTCAGGTATGGTCCGATACACGTTTACGCCTTAGGAAACGCCTTAGCAAAGATCATCGCCACCGTCGACGATACAATGAATCCGAATCGGAAACAGAGCTTGCAATAGCCAATTCTTTATACGATAGCCCTAACGATGACGATTATATAGAACCACAAATCGTACATGAACCAATAGACGAAATGGCAGAGAATGCGGCGCAACAACATTTTCAAAATCAATGCTCTATTAATGAAAGAAATCCTTTAGAAGAGAATGAATATCACGAGAGCAAACATGGCGTCTATCCTGAAAATTATCGCATGTTTGAGGTAGACAAATCACAGTATACCGACAATAATGACGGCCGCCAGTCATACCACGATTTATTGAAACAAACACTAAACGCCCTGCAGAAACAAACTGAACAACACAATAAAATATTGGAACATTTAACGCAAATCTCATCTGTAATGTCTAACTTAATGGAACGTCAAGTAAAGTTATTAGAGAAGAGGCATCATATCGTGGAATGCCAAAGGAAAGGCAGTGAACATAATAATCTATTGCAACGCCATCAAAAGTTGAGAAAAAGCAGAGCAATGAGTAAAATAAACGAGTGGTTCTGATGATATACAAATTAATATATAATTACAAATATATTTTCTGCAAATAATTCCAGGTATTTTTTAAATAATCTGTAAGTTTTACATAATAAACTAGGTAATAGTGTCAAATAATGAAATTTAAATGTTTTATTTGTTGTCAAATAATATAGTGGATAATAATGAATATGTGCCCCTCATAGCATAGGAAAATCTCTTTGTGGACACTGCTTAAACATGTTCATATGGAAAGACGTTTTTATAAATCTTTTGCCAAGCGGATAAATGCTTTCATAGATATTTTTCATATACATAATAGCATCTCTATGTCGACATTTGAATAATCACGCCACAATTAAGATGAATTTTTAGAAAAATATATGATTTAGGATGGCTCCTTATAGTGCCTATACAATACCAGAGTATTATATCAGAGTACAAAATTTTTGAAAAAGTTCTTAGTAATTTCCATTTTTTAAAACAAATTTGTACAGTCTTGTATTAGAAAGTTTTTTTTCTTACTGCACCAATTTTGAAAAAATTCGACCCAAATCCATCTGAGAATATCCAAATGAGAATGTCAAATTTCGTTCTACTTGTGTAAGGCCTACGACTTGTATCGTACTTCCAAGATACATACTTAGATCGAAATATATTTTCATGTCTAGTAGGAACATATAAGATATAGTAAAAAATAAATCCATTATTCTTTTAACAGATGGCCTTAGTAGTCTGTATCTCGCTTTGTATAAATGCGATCGGGTTAGCACTTAACCACGCTCGGTTTTAGTTTTGTCTAATCCGTTCTTATAATTTTGATGTCAAATATGCACCACGTTGTAGAAGGACAATTGTCGAAAATATCGATAGCATAAATTAAATCATCAAGTCCGACTGTTAGTGATTCAATTGCCCAGGAGCTGATTATTACACAGAAAACTGTTTTTATAACCACTTGAAAAATGTCGCTACTGAATTGCAAAAAAAAAAAAATGGGCATATTCCTGAAGTGGATGACGTCTGATGATGAAAAGTGAGTTGCTTACGACGCCGAGTGAAAAAATGTCGTGGTTAAAACGTTGTAAGCCAGCACAAATGATGCTCAAGCCAGGATTGATGATAAGCAAAGTTTACTTTGCGTTTGGTGGGGTTGGCAGGGAATCATCTACTGTTAATGTCAGTAATTTATCGGTATGAGGGTGCAATCGCCTAAAGCTTTGGCCAGTAGGAGACGAATTGTGTTCCATCAGGACAACGCCAAGCCACACACATTTATAGTAGACTCATCAAAAGCCCCGGAAGCACGGTTGGGAGGTTCTAAAGCATCCTCAGCAACTGGCACCAAGGGATTACCACCCATTCCTGTCTATTGTGACTGATTTGCCGGTGAAAAATTCACCTTTAGAGAAGCTTGTGAAAACCGACTGTCCAAGCTTTCTGCCACTAGGGCCGAATATTTCTATGAGAGCTTTTACCTTCGAAATAGCAACAGGTTATAAAATAAAAGGCTATGCCAAGTAAAGACTACAATGTCATGCAAAAATAATGGATTTTTTACTACTATATATATTCTATGGGATCTGTTATGAGTATTTCCAGCTGTTACAAACGGAATGATAATGTTGTATTCTTCCTACAATGGTATGTAGGTAAAAAAATCACTCTGCTTCAGTTTTACACAATCTGGCATCTTAGTTTTGGTTTTTATACAATTGACAGTTGTATTGGTGGCCGAAAGCAGTAACAACGAGCATGTAAACAAAGTGAATGGTAACTTTCGCATTTCGTGAATGCAAATCCGATTTTTTCGCTGCTTAGTTTGCTGTATTTATTAACAATTTGTTGTGCAATTTATGGAGAATCATCACCGTGTCATGAATCGAAGGCTGTAAGTTTGACATTTAATTTATTTACCAAAACGTAGTCGGCTTTTGTAGTGAAATAGTGAATATTCTGCGTCATCGCAACAAGTGAAGGTGTTAATCACGGCTTTGCCAAAAGCGAATAGTCGAATTACTTGTGTCTGGTAGTGAAGTTACGTTGCGTGATGTGGGATTATTTGGAGCTAAATTTCGCTTCATCGAAGCCGCACAAATTGTCTTCTTTGATAATCGCGCAATCATAAGATTTTAAATAAGAAGGGTTACAAGTTGACCCGGCAGCCACTCTTATTATTATTCTGATGATAACAAATTTGTTTGAAAATGCCAAATGCGATGGAACGTGACGCACATTACACACTAAGAACTACGATGTCTATTCGCCGTGATTTTACACTTTTGTTTCTGAATATACCTAGATCTTGAGAATCCGAAAGAAAGCTCCTTTCAGCCCTTCTGGCAAAAACGAAATAAAAAGTCTTTCCAACGTTGTTGTTTTTAGTTAACTATCTTGCTGACAATTATCTTTTTTGTAGTTAGTGAAATGTACTCGTATGTTGTAGTTTGTGAAATGTATGTTGTATGTAGCGAAAAAAAAAACTGAACAAAATTCGATCAAATCTTATATATTATATATTCCCCCTTAATGTCTACTTTTCTTATCTGTGCAATGTATATTCAATGTTTAGGTTTATTCAAAAATGGCATCAATTTTTCTTATTTTTATTGCAACTGTACCACTGTAACAACTAATAACACCATTTGTATTAACTATACATATTTATATGAGCGCAAATTAAACATATACATATATATTCTTGGACGATTTATGCATGTCCTTCCATCCCTCTGTGTGCCCAGTTTAAGCGAGATAGGGATAGAACCATTTGATGTAGAAGTAAAAAATGTTGCACGAAAACATCTACTCATAGAGAATTTTAAAATCAGTCAAAATGCGCCCATGCAAAAACAAATTATCATCCTTAGAGACTTAGAGACAACATGAGGATGGAACATGAATCCTTGCCAAAGGGCAAAGCATTTAATGAATTGAATTGAATTGAATTCAATTGAAATTCAAAGGGCAGAACGAATGTGGTAGAAAAGGAAAAGCCATTAATGTTAGCACCTCCAAACCCCTGGATTTTCTTTTGTCAATAAGTCTGCATATTTTGTACTCACATAACCGTTGAATTCGTGTATAGTGTAGTGTTCTAATTTTAACTGATGATAAACTAGTTATAATATCCATTTTGATATAGTTATACTTACACTTTGAAGGGTTAATAGTATTGATTTGAATTCAAATAAATCCTTAGCACAAGCTTTAATTACAGCCATAAGCATAAAAATGCTGACATAAAACGGCATTTTTTTGAGACATTTATATATTTTCGGTCTTGAATAATTCTGGCGAATGAAGAAAATTCCTCTATCCAAATTAGCAAAGCCTTTTTTTTTTGTCAGAGCCCTTCTGTTTAATAAGTATTCGAGCGAATTGTAGATTTTTGCACTTCGAAAAATAATCCTTCAATAATTTGAAGGGTTTTGTTTCAAATTTTGATATATCTTACTTATAACTTACTTTATGATAAAAAGTACTTTTCAATAATATGGCGATGCATCCTATACAGTAGAACGCAGTTGACACAATTGGGCGAAATGTACATACAAGCACTGAATCCAGATTTGGATTAAGGAGCATTTCCAACGTTTTCCTAACAAGTGCAAAATGTGTTCTTCAATTAAAATCGATACAAGGTGATAGTTAACAGATGCTGGAAAAAGTTACCTCAAGTCATACTTTTTAGCAAGCAGCCCTAATTGTGGGCGTTGTTATTGAAAGTTCTATAAACATGCACTTTTTGTACCGGAAAACAAGCAAAGTCGTTTTATAATGTATGAGAAAAAGGCGTTTTTGACTTGTCTGACGACGAGACGGTGTGTTGTCCACGACTCTATAACTCCCAAGTATCACAATGGGAAAAATCTGACAGTGGCAAAATTTTATCTAATATCTTTACAAATATTATATATATTTTTAGAATTTTCTAATAATTATACTATTTATTTGTTAATGAAATGCAATATACGTTAGAATTTGGTAGATGTGAAAAGGTCTAGGACTGATTGGGAGCGCAGTTATTCAATAATAACCAAAAAATAAGATTTTCGCTTGAAAAATTAGATAAGTCGATAGATTGCGTTTCAGAGGAAGTTCTTTTATTACAAAAGTTTGATTTGGTTTACATACATATGATTGAAAATTAATATCTTTTAACATTAAGTGAGTCCTTGATTTTTCGATGTTCGAGCTTTTATGAAAAAAATTAGATATTTTGATTTGATTGGAGTTTGAAAGAAATACAATTTGAATAATTTCGCAAAATTTCACTATATTTAAAAAGTAACACCAACAAAAAATACTATTAAGCAACTTTAAGACGCAATGGAATCGCATTGGTTGGTGTAATGCTTATAATCGAAGTTTTATGCTTAAATGTTTTTGCACTTTTTAGAAATCATGGGAAATCCTATAAAAAGACTACCAGCAAGCAGTATAGCGTAATGGCACGTGAAATAAGTAAATTTTCGGATCGTGATATCAAGGACAAAGAAGTAATTTCACATTTTTGGAATGATTTGAAGGACAGATTAAATGCTTTGGGACCGCCAACCCGTAACATAACTGAATGGAAAAAGGTAGTAGAAGCAAAAAAAAAAAAAAAAAAATGTTTGGCCCTCTATAAAATACGATCACACCTTCCTCTTTCTTGACATCCGTCAGGTATGGAACGATTGCAAGCGTAGCCGTAGACGTCAGGAGTTCATACGTATGACCCTCAAGAAAACTAAAGACGAACCAATTGAAGTAAACGATGATCAGACAGACTACCAAGAAGAGCATAGCGAAAGCAACTACAGAAATGGCGATTCGATTTCACAACAGGACTCAATATCACAACATTCCTTTGAACACGAAATAACGCCGAATGAGTCGAACTCTATGTACAGTGAATATACGCCGGTTACATCGAATCAAAATCCCTACCCATTTTACAATGAGTCTGATAACGAAGAACCCTCTCCCATTTTTACACGTCTTACACCTACAAAAACTCACCATCTGGAGCATCAATTTGAGACTGTTAATATGGAGGATACCGATTCTCCCCTAGATTACTTAACACAATCTCGGCCACCACCTCTTCATAAGCCAGCAACTGCAAGGAATGCTGGCGATAATAGTTATAGTCACCCTGACATATCGCACTCGAATTTAGTCCAGCACACTCTGTACACACTGCAAAATCAAATGGAGCATCAGACGAAAATGTTGGAGCATATGTCACGAATATCTAGCTCGATGGCTCTTTTAATGGAGCGTCAAGTGTTGGCTGTACAGAAACAAACTGAAGCGGCACGCCGTCAGGCTATAGCGATGGAACATCATACTTTAGTAATGAACACCTTGGTCAATATTGTAAAAGATAGAATGCCGAAGTGCAATAGTAATAGTAATAATAGAACAATGAACTCATGAAATGCTAAACTATGAAGTGATATTCACAGTGAAGTGCTGCTGCTGAAAAATTATGACTTAATTTTCTTTGAAAGTAACTAATAGTATCGATTTTATTCATCTTGTAGCAAATTTTTTTTGTTATGGCAATTATTCGTAAACAAATGGAGGACGATTTTCTAGTGACCACTGGGATAATATCTGTTCCCTATGGCTTTACTCTGTAATGAAACAACTACTCTTAAGTAGATGATATCACAAGTTGACATCGTATTTACATGTTAATATAAAGGGAGATAGTCATATAACAGTTTAACGGCATAGAAAATATCTTTCTGGTACGGAATTTACTTTTTGTGTGAAAAAGTTTGTCATTTACATTCTCATATACATAAACTGTACATTCTATAGCAGAGGACACATTTCTTGTAAATAATCGCCAAAGATTGAAAAAAACACCAGCTACTTCCATTGAACATTTATTTTAATCACAAATCATTTTGTATTTGCATTCCATTGATTGGTAAGTTCGATAAAATCTACCCTATGAAATTATTTCTATAAAATGACTTTAGATATACGCAGGTTATTTATTTTAGTATACTCATTAAATTTCCAGATATATTATGGTCGAACATTTTTCGTTGAAATTTTAATTTTGCTTATTTTTTGTACTATTATTAATTTTCTTGGTTAATAAATAAATATAAAATGTAAAACAACCAATTTGTTTCCAATTTTTTGATAGACGATATTCAATTAATTTGTTTATGGTATACTAGTTTATAATCGCAAGCTTGATTATAAATTCTAAATAAAAATGAAGTTGTAAGTTTTCTTCCTCTCTAAGAGATTTAGCACTTTCGTGCTTCTGACTTCCATAATTTAATCTGGGAGTTGTTGCTATTCTATCTCAGATTCGATTAACCATTAAGCTTACTTCATTATCACTACATAACTTTAGACTTAAAACGGCATTGTTTTCCTTCCCTTCCTGATAAGTTGATTTCCGTAAATTGCCCTTTTAAAATACATACATGTCGCAAGAGTAATGTTCTCCTTAAGTTTGGTCTTTTCAGTTTCATCCATCCGATCTAGTCCCTAACCCTGTTCTATTATAGAATGCACTTTTCTAACTTCATTATTTCATTTTCCGCAAGGCGGCCTTGTTATTTCTCCTTGTTTATATCCCAAACGCACGAATTTCGAAACATTTCTTAACATTCCGCGATTACGACGTAAAAGGAGCGCATGGAAGATTTCAGTTTCAGACATTTTTTATAGGATGGTTGCATGTTTGATCTTTTTATTTCTCGTCTTACTCTCCTAATAATAAAAATTTCTGTAAATTCTTTTTAAACACGAGACACATTTTGAAAATGGAATTTACACTCTCAATTTCATTACATTAATTTCAGCCGTTGGTTTCAGTCCGGTATACAACTTATGCTTCTTTTTTTAACTTTTGGTTGTCTGAAAATAGACATTTCTGTCAATACCCTTTCGTCGGGCCTCTATATTTTAATAGTAATGCTTACATTAATTTTGGTGATTACAGTATCAATCATTTGTCTCGTACGTTGGTACTTTTATGTCGCCTTTCCTCAGATGAAATCTATCAGCCAGAACCTGAGGGTAGCATAATCTGTGAACTGAATCTGAATCATGAAGAACATAAGCGAGAAATGTGGATTGAGCGATTGAACAAAATGCAATCGAGCATCTGAAATCTTCTATCTCTGGCTATGGATCATATTGTTTTTTAAGTCAATAAGTGATAAGACGATTGAAGGAGCGGAGGAGGGACTAATAAAAGATAAAGTATAAAACGTGGAATAGTAGGAAAAGAAAAATATTGTAAAAAAGAGCGACTTTGGGTGATAAGAAATCATTGAGAGGATAGAGCAAACCTCGTTATATTGACGCTATGTCATCAACGGGTATTGGCGGTTAGAAACCTTGAGATGCTCTGGCAATCCGCAACTCATTTGGGGCGTTTTGAATGTAAGGCATCCTTTCCAGATACCCATGAATTATCCTTTACTCATAATCCTCTATGGGCAATGACTCTAATCTTGTCTTCTCAAGTATTTAAAGTTACTATCATCCATCCAAATCACCCGCAAAGTAGATTTTTATTTTGGGACGAAATGGCTAAGCCGACTCGACAGTACGGCTCAAACACGTCATCTCAAATGGGAACCTCAAAATGGACTATCTTATAAATAAATAATGTGAAAATTATTTTTTGTATGATAATGAGGATTAATTAGCTGATAAAATTGATTTTTTTTTATTTTTTGAAAAGAGTATTTATAAATTAGTGAATAGGGTCAGTTCTGCTCTTTTGAGAATTTAACTCCAAAGCACGGTCTCTGGTCTAGTCCAGCATTGCAATAACATAAATAATAATGCCTAAAAATATTATCATACTTCTATGATATCAAAATCCTCATCAATTCTTCTTGATCAGCCTTTTTATCAAATGAACAAAGTACCTACCAGAGAACTCCTGAATTAGGTGCTTTTTTTGATGTCATGTGTTCACCAAGCTAAAGATACATTTATGCAGCATACAGTCCACCTATCTCTTCAGGGTACTGTTGCACCTTAACTACCAAAAGAGTTTAATGCCGAATGGTTCCTGCAACTGCACAATTCAAACCGACGACATACATCTCTGGACGCGAGGCTGGGCCCTGGCTTACTGTAGTATCGCTGGAACAACACATTCCAGCCCAATGACTAATATTCTTGCCATATTTTTAAAATTTTGTTATTTAATTATTTTAAACTATTGAACAAAATTAAAGTTACTAAACGAATATGGCGAATATTATTTTTATTTATTCAATGAACACCTCAGAGGTTTTAAAAGTTTTATGATCAATGTTGAAAAATATTCCGAAAGCAGCATCGCTTTCGGTTTCAATGATAAATCTAAAAAATCTTCCAAATTTCGAAAAATCCAACTTTGAAGTCGCTAAAAGATTGGTTGTATTGAAATCTGCGATGTGGTAAGAAAGGAAGCGAACAGCTTTCGGAGGAGAGTAAAAAACTAAATTGTTTGCATCTCATGGATGGAATATAGGAGAGCTTCTCACATTCCGACAGCTTACATTATTTTTGAGCCAACTGAGAGAGTGCACGATTGTCACGTGCACTAATCATCGCGCTACAGCCAGCCATGGAAGAGAGTAAGGCGTGTAGTGTTTTAATTAGTTTGTAATTTCTTGATATTTTAATACAATATAGTACAACAAATAAAAGTAGTGGCATCTGTGACCATTTTTTACTTGTTACTTTACCTATTTGATCATCTTAGTACGAGCGTGAGTACGAGTACAAAATCATGTCACGCTCATATCTCTAGTATAGTTAAAGATCTTGGAAGAGAGTTATAAATTACTCTTTATTATAGAGAAGCGTCATCTTATCATGTTTGGTTTTTATACACAAATTGGCATGTTAAGTGTTTGGGGGGTTTTTGAATTCAATTTCTTATCAGTTTTTTAAATTTCATGATTCACAGACCACGAATCATATAAAATCGCATTATGATACCGAGTAGAGATCAGTTTAAATTACGTTGGATTTTCATAAAGATGCGATTTTCGCCACTGTGGATTTTTTTGTTTGTTGTTGCAAACGCGAAATGTGATAATTCAACTATTAAAGAATATTTAGTAAGTTCAAAATTGCATCATGTTAATATCCGTTGCAACTGCAATTTGGTAAATAAAATATGATTTGCAATCGTATTATTTATTCAGGATCTAAACAATGTGGAAGATAATGCGATTTTATGGGGAAGTCTTTTCGGAAAACTGAATAATGTGTTAAATGAGATCCAGAAGTTGAATCAAAGGTAGTGGCTATTAAGAGTGCAATTGTGATACTAAATTTAAACACCTAATAATTTTCTCTCCTTGGCAGATTAGATGAGCTAAGCAAAAGGTCAGATTCTAAATGCTCAGTGTTAGTTAATGCAAAATAGAGTTTAACGATTTTTTTTTTTCATTTTTTGTACCAGGCAAGAGACTCAAGAAGGACGTCTTTCTAAATTAGTTGAAAATGTGCTGGAAATTCGTTTAGAACAAATTACGAGGTATAAATAAATTTTAAAGACTCAAATTAGTAAATAATTCTAATATTTATCAGTTTATTTGCCCTTAATTTACAGACTGGATGATCTTAGTAAAAAGTGGGTTTTACCAAAATGATAGAAGAACAGTTATTAGATTTATTCTTATAATTTTTAACAGGCAAGCGAGTCAAGGAGAGAATTTGATGGCTTTGACTTCAAATATTCAGGAGTTTCGTATAGACGAAAAGAGGAGGTATGTTGATTACCAAAAATCGTGAATATTGGAACAAACGCTTCTATTAATTCAAGAGCTTTATCGTGGTCTTCCTTTTTTATTACGCAATCCAACACTTTTTTGTTCGATTAGAGATATGATTTTGAATAACAAGTTTGACTCCTGTTTTCCAGGTATGATGTCGTGAATATCGGCAAATTTTATACGTGTATCTGTTCTGTAAGGGTATATTTGGAAGTGAAACAAATGTTATAATATCACGCTTGCTAAATTTTGGATACGGTTTCGGTTAAATATTAGAGTACAAATACCAAGAATACTTTCAGAAACTCCCGATTTTTGTATATGATTTTGAAAGTCAATATTTTACAAATCTAAAATTTCGAAATTCAAATTTTCCCCGTAGCTCCTCATTCAAAGGCAGCAGTAACCTAATTTTTGTCCATTGTAATAATTCATAACATTTGTGAAAATTTTGAAAAAAAGATCGGCCTGCTATCATACTAATGAAATATCTGCCCCATTTTTCCTTAGGTTCATATCTTTTATTCAGTTCATTAAATTTTGTAAAATTTATTTCATACTAATGAAATATCTGCCCCATTTTTCCTTAGGTTCATATCTTTTATTCAGTTCATTAAATTTTGTAAAATTTAGTGCAGGTTGAGCGTCCGTTTAGAACAAAAACCTAGCGCGTTGCTGCGCCTTTCGTGGTATCTCCCATACAAATGATCAAATGGGGTCCCATATGTTCTCAGGTTTATACATTTTAAGCAGTCGTACACAATTCGGTTTAAATTTGACACATAACATGCATTTGGTGAACTAAGATCTGTAAAAGAAAATGAAGACCATCGCCACAATACTTCTGGTATTTTTCATACAAATTAACCGACATCGAAATTGATTTCTGCCCTCTAATCCTTATTCGTTGGTTGCATCTAATTAAAATGTTTTCAAGTATGTAGCATTATAATGTATGGTCATATTTGGAAAAAAGTGATCGGCTAATCTCACTGTCCTGGTATTCCCATTGAAATTACCAAATTAAGCCAACATATTTCTCGATTTATACCTTTCATTCAATAGCATAAAATTCCATATAATTCAAATAGGAAGCATCAGAAATTTAGTAAACGAATGAAAGTGGACTGCATTGCCGTACTCTTTAGGATGGACGATTCAACAAAAGTCAATGGTTCCTCTATAAGAAATTTTTAACTGAAAGGATAACAACGGCGAATCGCCTCTTCTGGATTCATAATATCAAATTAACTGCAAATGCATTTAAACAGCATTTCATTAAAAAAATATTTATCTAATTTTATTAGAAATGTAGAACCCGAATTGATTTGTTCAATAGTTTATTCACACTATTTTTATTTCAAGATTTTCATTTTATTTTATTTATTTATTATTTTTATCAAAAAAACATAGCGCGGTTCGGTTGCATTTTGAATCGATAGTAATTTTATTATTAAAAATATTTTCTCAAATCGCTACCGAAAATACTGTTGGACTGTGTGACGGAGTGAGGTCTCCGTCTCCCAAAATTGCAATTTAGATATTTTTTACAATTCTCTTCACTCCCAGCCAAATGTGGACAACAATACAACGTCGGCAGGATGGTTCCGTTAACTTCTATCGTAATTGGAGTGATTACAAAACTGGTTTCGGTAACCCAGATGCTGATTACTTTATCGGTCTCGAGAGAATACATAACATGACCACGAAAGCTGGTCCACACGAACTTCTGATAATTCTTATTGATTTTGAAAATCAAACACGTTACGCCAAATATGATCTCTTTGTTATCGGCAGCGAAGAAGAGAAATATGCTATTAAGGAATTGGGCGCATATAGCGGTGATGCTGGCGACGGTATGGCCCACCACAGGGGACAACCTTTCTCTACAAAGGATCGAGATAATAACAGAGGAAAAATCAAAGCTTGTGCAGAATCCTTCCAAGGTGCCTGGTGGTTTTATGATGCCTGTTATAGTGGGTAATTAAACTACTGCCCATCTGTATTTTGGATTTAGTATACTATAATCTTATCTGTCATCTGGTAGGCATTTAAATGGTCCGTATAGGCAGTCAAAGGAATCTAAGACATGGGGTGTTAGCTGGCACCCTTGGAGAGGTTGGAATGTCTCAATGAAATATGCTGCTATGATGATAAGACCCAAAGTATAATAATGTTCTATGGGCTGTTTACAACTCTCGAAGTGAAATACTTAAATAAGAGAAAATTGTGGAAAAATATAAATAATATATTATAAATTTAAGAAATAATTGTTTGCATATAACCAGTTGGTGGTGTAGAAAGAACAATAAAGTGAATTCATAAAATCTAAAGCTGTTGGTTAAAGTATTACCAAAATATTAGTTATACACAATCAACTCCATCTTTACGTTGTACCTACTAGTAGTTCTAAGATTAAAGTGCCAAAAATCTGTCTGCGTTATAGTCTTAAGTTCATTCAAGACGAAGCTTGTGTGTTCCTCTCACTATGTATCGATTCATCGTGAGAAAAGTATGCCTGGCTGAAATGTCTCGTTCTTCCGTATAATACGAGTATAGTTCGCTTTTGCTATAATTACGCCCACAATTAGAGCGGTGCTAAAAAATTGTATGGATTGGGATGCCTTCTTTACCCATCTATAAAATTCTATGGTATATTGCTTTTGATTGGCGAATATAGGTTAAAAAGTTCAGGGAATATAGAAAAGTTAGTTATGATAGGGTCAAGTATTTTCCCTATGGGACTAATTTAGCTACTTCCATTTGATGGTGGTGTTATGGGAGGTATGCCGCACCTACATACGAACTCTTGATGTCTTTTTTTAAATAAATTGGTTGTGCTTCACTTATTTTGTTAAAAAAAAAAGATTCTACCATTCATGAAAATATGGAATCCCATTTTTAATGCTATTAATGACGACAGTGGCTGTATTTTGATGTGCTTGATAACGTTGATATTAGTATACAGCTCATAGTTTATGCTTGTGATTCACATGAATGATTAAACGCTGTTGTTAAAATGGTTATCTGTTGCACGCATTGTACTCATTTTCTAGCAGACTCGGTGGCCATTCAAAGTCGATCCTCAAACGTTTGCTGTCAAACTTCGAGACGACAGGTTTCTGTTTCGATCTGCCGAGAACATCGCCGTTGTCCGTAAAAGCATATAGGATATTCTGAGGCAGACGATTTCTAGCCGTGCACAAGAAATCGGAATTTCACAGATTTCAAATTGGCGAATTAACCACCGCGACTTGGCCCCTGCCCGCCTGTAAAAGGCCCACCAAACCAAGAGTTCGAAGTTAATGACTGCTGATTACAGCAGTTGAAAGAAAAAAATGGACAAATTATCATTCGTCATTATTGGATTTTTGGATCGATGGCTGTATTAACAAACAAAATTGTAGTATATGGAACGACACCAAACCACACGAGGGTGATCAGACAACAATGCGACAACAGTCGGTCTTTTTTGTAGAAATTAAACGACTTGGATGCGGCCGACATGTGATTCCAGCTATATAGAACTATGTGCCACACAGCGAACGGATATGAGTATTTTGCTTGAACGATTTGAAGATATGGTTATCTTTCGCGGAGACAGCGTGAATTGGCCCCCAATCTCATGCGTTTTGACTCCGCTGGACTTTCTCATGTGGGGTTTTCGGAAGCCACAAGTCTATCCCAATAAGCGGCAATAGAGCGTTACGCTTCAAGTCAACATAACCCAGGCCATCGCTCAAGTAAAGCCGAATCTATGCGACAGTCGCTGAAATGTTGACCTGTCGAATCCGTGGAGCCGTGCAAAGCCGTGACAGACATTTGAACCATAATGGCCTCTTAAATAAAAAAGAATTCCATAAAAACTCACGCACACTTTATTTTATTCGGTCCACTCTATTTTCAAAAGTCTACTGTAAAATATTACAAAATTGAAAAAATTTTTATTTTGGTATGAAAAAAATTCAAGTTTCAATTATAAATATCGCTAAATTAAAAATCATCAACATGCAAACAAATTGTGGCACGACTATCGTTCGCATGATCGCGAGTTCAATACCGCACACAGTCACCTGCCTATTATTATTTGAGCAGCGGTCAACTCGATGTGTCTGGGCAACACATCGTGGTAACCGCGAGAAGCATTTGACAAGTTTGGTAAATGCTTTTCAAATTACGACGTTCGGAATCGTCATTAAACTTTAGGTCCCGCTGAGTCTAAAAATAGTTATCCCGATATTTCAAATTGCAAATTGCTGGCGTAAAATAGTCATTCTGTTATCGATTTAAACGTTTTAGTTCCTGGTATAAATAGACGAGTACGATTTAGAGATTGCTCTGTATTTTACTTAAATGATTCATTATCTACTAAGCAACTAAGGGCGATAAGAAAATAGGACAACAGATTAACACGGTTCAAATTCAAGGACAAACAGATGTGTCCACCCAATATATTTTATTTGTTAATATTTTTTTTTAATGTAAATTACAAGTGTTATAAATTCCTTTATAAATTTACTGTATTTCGCAAACACTCCTAAGACCTTGGACGTATCATCATTTCAGCATATTTCAATGAATAATCCCAACCCTTCCAAGTGCCCCAGCTAATACCCGGTAACGCTGGTCCGTTTTTATTACGATAGGGTCCATTTAGATGCCTAGAGAAAAAGAAATAAATATTTACATATTGGAAGTTATAGAAAATTATATAAGGCTTAGTTTACACTGCTGCGAAAGTCGAGTTGCTATCGAATCATTATCCATATTTTTTGTAATAGCGGCAGCAATATTCGCAGCAGTGGTCACAGAGCTTTGAAATTTTGTATTTCTTACGCTTGATAACAGGGCTTTTGAAACCACCATGCGCCTTGATAAGCTGCAGCACAGTCAGCAGTAGTAGCATCATTATTGTTCTGATCAAATGTTGAAAACTTATGACCTATATGACGTTTGAGAGCATCTCCTGCATCTCCACTGTATACGCCCAGTTCTTTCAAAGGATACTTCTCAGACTCACTGCCAACACGGAAGAGATTGTATTTGGCATACCGTGTTGTATTATCATAATCTTTTAATATGACTAACAATTCTTGGG
>JAHXMU010000061.1:1818372-1828876 GCA_019455685.1 Philornis downsi
CAATAGCAATAGCAATAGCAATAGCAATAGCAATAGCAATAGCAATATCAATAGTTATAGCAATAGCAATAGTAATAGCAATAGCAATAGCAGTAGCAACAGCATCTACAGCAATGGTAACAGCATCAGCAACATCTACAGCCAAAGTGTATCGAAAAGGCCCGACAACCTTCACGTTTTCTGCCTGTTCTTTGGGCTTTTTCCTCGCTGAGCCGCAACTAAGGCACAGGCATTTGTGTCATATATGAGTTTTACATATATTTGGATTCATATACATATATTTGCGAAACACTTTATGTATTGCATAATAAAATATTTATACAATGTATTTCATATTTTTCTATATACACGTACGTATTATTTTAGCTCCCGCCCATTGTTGATATCCTGTTCCTGTTCATGCTGTTTGTTATTTGCGAAATGTTTGATTTTTTCACAAGCTGTTGCTTTTCTCCCCTCAACAGCGGTGAAACTGTGCAAAATATTCGAATTCGATATGATGTAAAATATTCCAATTGTTGCAGGCAATTGACTCAATATCAAAAGGACTCAAGTGGGGAGGTGGGGGGACGGAAAAGGAACATAGCGAATTTTGGCAGGACGACGTGCGCACAGAACAATACACCGTTGAGGGCTTTATCAAAATTGATAGTTTTGGACTCCGAGAGAAAAAGAGAGAGAGAAAACAAAAACAAAATAAAAATGATTTCGTGAATAAGAGATTTGGTGAATTTAGTGGAAGCTGTATTGTTTCATTGGAGTAGTTTTCCCAACACAATTTATTATATTTATTTATTTTACTTTTAGGTATTTTTATTTGTTTAAGTAAAAATACGTGAGTAAAATTAATTATTTTATTGGAGGAGGAGCGATTGTAGTGGGAATTAAATGGAAATGCATTTGCAAGTGGATTTATTGTATAAATAGTAAATATTTGGACTGTCAAAAATGTCAGTATGAAATGAAATTATACCGAAGCAGACAGAAATACAGATAACAATATTTGGAGATCGAAAAACAGATATGAATAGGAATCTGAATCTCCTTTCAAAAAATTAACAAACACTTTTATGACTTCTATTCTCGTTTGGTTGAATATTCACACACATAAGTTTTGACTCACTTCAGTTCACAATGCATGAAACAAGTAAAGTAATTTGAAAGGGTCGTACATAGATTTTTCTTATCAAAATTATAAGTTAGTGAATTTTTGTGCTTAAAAATTATAAGGAAAATTTTATTTTTCCTAAATTGGTAAATTTTTATGGGAAGTATTCGAAAGTACGGGTCAATGTAGTTCATTTTCATTCCCAAACCAACTTCATAAAAAAATTAATATGCAACAAATTTGACTAAAACATCAATATAGATATGAGCCTAATAATATATGAGTTAAATCAGTTGCCTTTGTGAAGGTTCCAGAACGAGCGCAGTTAAGCGATCAACTTTATTCAATATTGCCAAGCATTATGAATCAATACGATGCTCAAAAATTGAGTTTTCTGCTGTCTCAATTCAATTCGTTTGCCACAGACTTGCTAAACTCCTCGAAATTTGCATTCCGCAATATAAACCTCACGTATTACAATATACAACTTCGATCAAAACTGCAACCGGTTATCAATTTATACTACCACAACTTTATTGATCCATTTTTTTCGATAGCAGAAAATCGCCAAACACGCAAAATACTTGTCTTATTTATACTTATCTCAAAAACAAGCTAAACACGCTATATGGATAAAACCGGTTATGGATAATACATCTTTGAGATGTGAGAGTGTACTAACATAAAAAAAATAATAATGGAAAGTCGAAATTTGAAAATTCGCCTTATTTTTTGAACACATCTCGTACATAGCATATCATACCGTGAATTGCAGTCCATGGCAGAGAGTGTGTAAACTTTGAACGTACGAATTATTAGGCGTCCTTTTAATTCACAGCATGTCTATCCGGTTTATTTTATTTATAGAAAACACTAAATCCGTCCGGCCGCAAACTCCGCAAACTGATTTTTAATACAAATAAAAATATAATAAAAAGAATTTTTTTTAAATAATGGAAATTTGAATTTTCAGTACACCCACTTCGCTTATGAATATGTAAGGAAGAGGCATCATAAAAGAATGTTTCCCTCCCACGACAAGCCTGTGTTAATTTCATTGGTGATTACACAATTTTTCACCACTTCCCTATCACAAGTTATGATAAATATTAGCTTCTTTGGATGGAGTTTTTTTTGCTGGAAACTTGTCTTGAAGCTTGAAATTTTCATTTGTGACTTATTTTCACTGCCCTTAACTTCCCCTCCCAAATACAGAAACATTGTCAAAAACTTTCTGAATTGTCGATTATCATTTTAATGATTCCAACTATTTTCATCCTCTTATCTAATCAATTTACTGTGAATAATTTCTCGTAAATTGCCTAAGTAAACTATGAAATGTAAATAATTTACTAATCGTTTAACGTTAATAGAATAATAATTGGTCTGTTGTATTTATTTACATTTGTATCCACCAAAGTGGAACAACCGAAAATAGGATTTGCATAATTATAATAATTTCAAGTATTTTTCCATTCATTGGTTCTTCTAATGGCATCGATAGTATCTGTATGTGTTCCGTCCGGCCTTCGGTATAATAAATTACCCACATAAATCCTAAACACACAAAGGGAGGGAAATTGCACAAATCGGGAGGACACATCGACTACGAAAGTGACACACAAAAATTGTGTCCACAAATGGGGACGGACGGCGGGACGATTGGCTGGTTGGACAGAATTGTAGTGCGTGGTCATAATTAATGTAAATTATGGACGAAAATTACCAAAAATGACCACTCATCCGTTGTATAACAATCCACTTCATCATCATCACCACTGCCAACCTCACCAGTCAACCTCTGCGAATTACGCGAATAGCCCCAGAGCCATGTGACAGAGGGTAAACGTGTTAGAAGCAGTGGCATACCTCGACAGCTTTTTCAAGAACTACATTTTAGTTGCACACCCAACCGGGAAAGGTATGTGGGGTGAGATCGGCCCACGACACGGTCGAGTGGTGTAAGTAAATGGATAGCAATCATTTCATATAATTCTCAAATCAAAATCCGTAAAATAATAACGATGAAAATGTTTAAAAATAGTTGAAAAGTATTCCGGTACAATCAGTGCTGAAGGAATAGTGAGACTGACACTCGACGAAAAATTATTGGAATATATAGATGTATGATTGCCTTGCATTGTAATTACTTAAATGTAGATCCTGCCTAGAAAATCGTAAAAATAGATGCGAATAGACTTATTGTTTTCAAAGGTCTAAGAGTAAAAGTTTACCTATTTACCTGAAGTTTTGAAAGAGGATGTCTCATATTAATGGGTAAAATAAGTTGGAATTCGGATAAAATCGCTCTTGCAAGATGAAATTATAGGGACTGATTCCCATCGCTTGAAACCACTCTTTCTTCGGAATAATGGAAAATTTTAGTATTTATACTATTTGTTCATTAAATGGCACCAAACAACCGATGGAGCAACCGATTTTCATAAGCGATGGTTTCACCCGCAAAATCATTCGCCATAAACGGTAGTGGATGGTCATCACTTGATGTCAGGTTCGGACTATACGCTAAATGCATAAGAATCTGCAAATCGAGCTCCCAGAGCTTCTGCCGTATCACTATTGATGTGTGTGCTTTGGAGTTGTGCTAATGGAATACAATAATACAATAATTCAAGTGGTTCCAAACGATTTTTTATGCAATGTTGAGCTCTTGGAAATTTGAGGCAGTGCTTACACAATGAATGGACTCGAAAATGTTCATTTTTTTATATTTGGATAAACGATTGGTTTTCAGAATTTTTCTAATATCCATTTATTTGTCAATTAAAAGTTATATTGGTGAACATTTACAGAGGGACTGCCTTTGCTGAAAGTGCTTACACACGTTTCGCCTGTACACTTGTTCTAATTCCCCTTACATTACATCTCGAAAACTACCTCTGAGGCAAGAAAACAGAACAAAATGTACTTAAAGCAGTCATAATCGAAAAACGCATCCACAATTACAAGATATTACACAAAAATTAAGAGTTATTTCCCCAGTAACATGATAAAAAATAAATTTTAGTTAGCCACCAGTTCGATTGCAATAAAACTGTAGTGCAATTACCATGCTATAGATGGCGCACAAAGTATTTCTAGAAATGTGTTCTTTCATATGTGACTGTCTGTACATAATAATGACAATTTTGCGGTAATTTAACGAGCAAAATAACAGACGCAAATATTAACTTCCTCTAAAAATTTGAATTTTTGGTTGAACGGAGCTACTATACAGAAAAGTCAATACAGGCAGTAACAGTAAGACAATTAAGTCAGCGTGTCAAGTATATATAGGAAAGTTGTGCAATATCTACATTCAACACATATACATATAAAATGAGCTTAAATTATAAAACTTAGACCGGTCTTTGAACCTTGGTTATAGGGTAGCTGCTAAAGGTTGCTACCAAGATGTTAAAGAGTTTTTCATCGCACAACCACGCCGATAATCTCTTTGAACTCTGTGAGATTTCAACAAGATTATGCAATTTATCTCATAACTAGATCTGTTACGTTATTTTAATTGCAGCAAAGATTTCTCAAGCCAGCTTTTTGGTTGAGAATCGTCGACCTCAAACTACTTAATGATGTCATCTATTATTCGGCCCTGAATTAATCTTAAAAAAAAGGGTGTGGCTTTGCAACAATTCAGTGCCTAATGGCAGCAACATGTTTTCATTAAATCTTAATCATAGCATACTTAAAAATGTTCATTTTTCTCGAGTGCGCCCCGGCGAATCCTTTCGCTGTGCGCTGCTCATTTAAATTAAGCTTTTTACGTCCTTTAATAGTTGCAGCTTTTCGATCTGAATCTGGTTCATATCTATTTAGTGTACCGGAAACTTTTAATAAACTATTAAACGGGCGAATAAGAACTAAATCATAATAAATGACTGAACCTGTACATCACGTGAGAATACAAATTATGTGCACAACACTCGGTCGTTGTAAGTGAACGTTATTAATTGGTAGTGTGACACTTTTTTTTCGCAACAACCAAACGTGGCACCTTCCGGGTAGCCCCACCACCGATGATGTTTATACGTAGCAAATAACTCGTGCTTTTTGCCTATCCAGGTTGGAAAAATAGCCGACACTTCACATGTTGTTAGCTGCTGCTGGTGTCAGTAATGTTGTCGTGATGTGTTATTGTTGCTTTTGTTGCTGTTATAATTTCTATACAACAACATAATGATGGTCATTCACCGGGGCATTTATGGGTTCATTGGTTGGTTTTAACTAAAGCAGCAGCTATAGCATAACTGCACAGCTGGGTAAACCTCTGTGAATGACGACGATGACGCTGAGCCATCATGACTCTGTGTTATTTCTGGAAAGTGGACGTCCCTTTCATTGTAGTGCTGCTAGCAGTCACATGTCACATGCCTGCAGTGTGTATCGGCATCATGGCAGAGCAGGGAAATGCCTTAGCCGGATCTGCATGTTGGTATCACCAACGCTTGCATGTGTTCCTGGCCGGCCATCGACATTGTTATGGCTATAAATTCATATAACCATATCGGGCATAAGTCCCGGTAACGGCAGCAACAACAAAATCAAGTGCAATAGCACTTTTCTTACACAACAGATGACAATTATAATTACAGTATAGACCTGGTAATGTTGACGGTAAGTCAGCAAAGGGGCAACGCTATTATTTTCTCTGACATGTGAACAATAGTAAAGTTTAGGGTGTGCAAAGTATAAAGTGTTTCCTGCAAAATAATAATGGTTGGGATTTTCTTTTACATTTTCCTGACAATAAACAACTCTGTTCACTGTCACACCAATTACTACAATGGAATTGAGCAAAACTTTAAAATTAGACGTAGAAGCTTTCTGTAGAAAAGTTTGTTGAATATTAAAATATATATATATGCCATAGACTTTACAATTGGTCAATGCAGTGAAATTTATTTTGCAAAATAGTTACATTTTTGGAATATTTCTAAAATAAGGACGAAGCAGACCTTTTAAATTTCACGGACGAAAAGTAATTAAAGGAAAGAATTCGTTGAAATATTATATGAAAAATTTTGGGCGCGCTTATCCTTAGCTGCTGTAACAAACGAAACCACAATGTCGTTTCGTAGTGCTATCATATATACCCCATTCGTTTTTTCAAACGCTGCAAAATATTCTTCAGCTCAAGCAGGACATATCTAAGCGCGGTCCTTAATACTCAAGTACAGTATGTGTTTTCTGGTAGTTAGCAAGGAACGTGCAATATTTTGCCACTGGAAAGTTTATTGCTTTTTCAATTACTTAAGAAACGTTAACAGACATCTCTGATATTCAGATAAGAAACGTAATTTTAATAACGACATAGCCGGCAATATAAAATGCTATAAATTGGTTTCCAGGTTTAATCTCTGGCGGTGTTGTTGTGATGCAACTTGGTAGAGAGACAGGGGACTGTATATGGGATTGGTTTGGAGTTAATTAATTGAGGACCAATTCTTACGTGCCGCGGCAGTAAGTTTTGGGCTAAAGAATTGGTGGGTCTTAGAATAATTGCATAATTTCTCAGAGTTGAGAAATTATACAATTAAATTTAAGATTTAATATACATAAAAATATATAAAAAGAGGGAGAGATAGAAAAAATGCAAATGAATTAGAGTTAATTCAATATCTCTAAGACCCGCCAATTCTTTAGCCCAGAATATTCAATAACTCTAATTCAGTTGCATTTTTTCTATATATTTCTTGAGAATGAGATGCTCACCGTGCAAGTTGTGCAACAAAAGTGGCTGAATCAGCAACTCTGCTGGTAATATCGGATTTTCTATTTTTCTTTTTTTGAAATTTTCTTCAGCTCACAATAAATAATTCACAATAATCATTGGGATTTTTATCGATAATTACTTTGTATATTACCTATAGATTAGTTTTTCAGATAACTTAAATAAGAGCGTTATATTTTATTATATTTAAATTTCGTGTTTTCAGTAATAATTTAATTTAATTTATAAAATTCAAAATTAATTGATTACATTTTAAAGTAGGTATAAACTTGGAGGTTTATACACTTACGGATACATTTTAGATTTTATGTATATAAAAAGACTTCTTAAGACGACTAGCGCGCCATGCCATGCTGAGATCAGTTAATCGATTTAACAACTGATAGGGAACACACACAAGTTATGCTGCCAATCATCCATTAATCGCAGTCAGGACGAATTGTATGGAAGCCTATAAAGAACAAATACATAGAGAATTTTCCAAATGGCGGGAGTCGATATTGACGGCCTGTATGGCCGTTTTACTTTGATGGCTTCTGTCAAATCTATTTAATTGTTATCAAGTCATTGATGCCAACTCATCATGCCAAATTACACGATTGGGTAGAACATGCAAATTGTAAAATTTTATTTTCATAAGAATTCATTAGAGTGTTGTAACTATTTTACGGGAGGAGTGGCTGTCCTTTAATGTCAATTCTCAAACATTTGATGGTCAAATTCAGTAAATAATTAACCAACACCTATACGTCAAAGAGATGCTAAAATCTGCAAGAGAGGTTGATACAGTCGATTCCTCGGAGATGCACATAAACTCAGTCTTTCGCCGGCATCAACTTGGCGAATTTTGTGTCGTGTCTTAGGCTTGCAACCGTACCAAATCCATCGGACCAGGAATTCAAATTTAATGACCATAGTTAATGCCTCTAACTGGGCTTCGGCCACTTTGAAAGAGAGCCTCAATTTTGCCCGAAAAATCATCTTCGGCGACAATAAACATATTTAGATGAATAGCTATGTTAACAAACAAAGTTTCTATATATGAAATGACGCCAATCGAACAAGGTTCATTAGATGGCAGTACATTTACAAAATATTATTGTACGGTGGGAATTCCCTGGCAACAGGAACAACCATAGAGAAGCCGTCGAGAGATATCGGAAGATTTATCTTTTCTGTTGTATAGTCGTACTACATGGAGTTCTTTCGTAGAGAGATATGGTTAATAGACTAGAAGAGCATGACATTTATTTGTTGTGTTGATATTTCTCCTTGGGCATTGAAAATCTATGGTCGTGTATAATAGACGACCAGTTCCATGCGAGGTATGATAAAGCAAAACTGGAGCAGCTTGTCTGCGAAACCCAGACCAGAGGGTTCTTCTCTTCTGGTAGCACGGGAGACCAGGGGCCCCAAGAACATTGTTCTTGCCTGGTGGTGGCGTTGGACCCCTAGTGGGAGCATCGCGCTGGCTATGGTTGCCCGAACATATGTTTTCAGTGTTTTTGCGTTGCTTCAGAGTCTCCTGGAGGTAAGGCGGGAACTTGGAAACACTATTCATTGTCTATCTGAGGTGTCCTAGATAGCCTCACTCCTAACCGGGATGAAGCTCACTTCATACCAAGTGACTTCAAAGGTACTTTCGCTGAGAGAGGAAGCGGGCCCTGAGAAAGTTTTTCAAAGGGACCTACTTCTTATCTCAAAGGTAATCCTAATCCTTTCGGTATTAGTTTGAGTACCTTAAAGGGGCGCTGGCTGTCGCAAAAAGAAAAGAATTATATAAAGGAAAAGAAAACAGTCCCATGTGTGATGACACACCATGAGTAACGCCTCACGGTGAGACTCATGTAAATATCCGCAGTTGATTGATTGTACGGTGGGAATTTTGGGACGGTGTCATCTTTGGTAAGTAATCCTTGAAGAACGACGTTGATGTTTCCATCATCGTCAAAGACGAGCACTAGAGTTCGATGATAACCAATTTCTTTTGGCTCCCGCAGTATAGCGTTATGTGCCATACAGTTAACGCCACAATAGATAATCTGCATGAAAGATTTGAGGATATGATAATTTTCCGTGGAGATGGCGTAAATTAATCATCAAAATCGTGAGATTTGAACACATCAGACTTTTTCTTGTGATGTTTTCTGGCGACGCAAGTCTATACCAATAAGCTGCAATCGTCGATGCCTCTAAAGTCAACACAAACTAGGCTATAGCTCAAGTTCAGTCGGATCTATGAGACAGAGTCTCGAATTTGTGACACCGTCTGAAAGATTTTATATTCCATATATAATGACATATTATGGGTCTTTCAAGTAGACAAAGAATTTCGTTAGTACTTCACACACGGCTTGTTTTATTCTGTTTCAACATCGACTTCCTTATTTGGAAAACCCTTTATATGGTTCGATAATTAATGAGATAAATATTTTACATTGCATTTAGTGGTATTTGATGCCTCATGTTTTGGTGTGGAGGTATCTCTTTGTTGCAATATTTAACAAATTTCCGTTTCCTGTGTCGTGACCACGTTCCACCTTAATCAAATACCGTCAATCCAATATAGAAATTCTAATCATATTGCGACCACGGTCTATTTTTTGTGCAGAATAAGGTCAAATAATAGTTGAAAATTAATTTTCATAACGGTTATCCAAATGCATTAGGCGAAAAAAGTTCGCATGCGATTTTCATATTAACACGTGTAGAATCAGAGATAAGAACAGCATAACTTTCTATCGTACTGTCTGTTAGTTTCCCTCTGGGCCATTCCATTTACATTTAGTTAATGACAAAATGTTGTTTGGTTTACAAAAATGTTGCATGTCGCCAAAAATCAAATGACATATAAGTGAATGAGTGAGTGAATGCGGCAATCTAATTCATATCATATTTAAAGACAACTGACAAAGAGTTGCCAGAGCTACAAAATGAAAAAAATATATATATAATTTTAAAGTACTCGAAACAATGGAACGAATGGATCTAATGATGGCAGGATTCAATACTGGTGTGGAATAAATCAAGAATCTGGGAAAATGAGAAGAAGGTTATAACTTTCTAGTACTCGAAACGGTATAACGAAAGGACTTAATATTGCAGGATTCAATACTGTTGCAGAAGAAATCAATAATTTGGGAAAATGAGATATGAAATTATAAATTTAAAGTACATTAAACAGCATAACGAATGGGCTTAAGGACGCTAAGACTCAAAAATGCTTCAAAAGAATTCAATGATGTGGGAAAATAAGAAGACTGCAATTTTAAAAAATTTGAAACGGTGAATGGCCTCAATGACGACAAGATTTAATGCCGCTGCAAAGAAAGAAAGAAAGATTCTTTAACAGATTACTTTAGATTGCATTAAGGCAACGGACAACTTAATTGAAAGAATACTAATTCGAAACTGTGCAGTGTAGCAATGCTAACCAACCTTCAAGTTTACTCCTTTTATCCACTACCACTTCCTCTGGCCACCACCAACAACAGCTAACAACAACTACGATGCCCATACTACCATTTGCGTAGCAGAAGACTAAAACACGAGTAATAGCAATTAAAAAAAATACTCATATCCTGTCAGTAATAAAAACCAATAAAATACCCAAAGAATTTCTGTGTATTTCACTGTCTTTTTTTTTT
>JAHXMU010000062.1:0-18419 GCA_019455685.1 Philornis downsi
TTTTTTTTTAGAATTCAACTCTGCTCATGAAAGTCGTATATAGCTGAAAAGTAATCATTGACCACAGTAATGGCAACTGAAAAAATGTCGTTACAATAGGTTTCAAACAGTTGTAATCAAATCAACTTGTTGGTCACCTAATGAATAAAACATCATCGAAAACACCGCCGCGTCTGGGCCACAGAACTGGAACTTTGCATTTCTTATCAACTACAACAGTAGTAATAACATTTCCCTCCAAAAGTAACTTTATGCGCATTATTTCCATACTAAATTTCAATCCAATTTGGCCGAATATCTATATTTCTTCTTCACTTTTTGTACGTAATACAACACTTATTTCCAAACAAGTATGGAAAGTATGCAAAGTATCATTACATTACTAAATTAAAAGCTATTTCCTGATGCCTCATCACAATGCCACTTCGTTAGTCCCTCATTTCTCCCTCTTCGTCCTCATCGTCAACACCTTTAATGTAGAGAACATTGTTGCAGCGTATCAGAAGTTCGCCCAGGTTTCCTAAAAGTGAAAAGTGTTCATCAGCGTTATGTGCATGCGAATAACTGCGCCACCTATCATCTACCTGTAACCTGGCCATCAATGTGCTCCTCGGCATTGGCCAACTGCATATTCATGTATCCGTCCACGGACACCAGATAACCTTTGTATTCGTGTCCCCACTTTAGCTTTATTATCACCGCCTTGCCGGTGAGACCATTGAGGAATGGCTTTGGATTAATTGGCATAGCAGCAGACATGATGGCTGGTGTTTTTATTTAATTTACGCTCGAAATAAGAAATGGAGGCAAAGAGAACCGGTAAACAATTGGCACGCTCGAGAAAAACGTTTGGAAAACAACAAACAAGCACAAATGTCACACTGCAGCTGTCAAAAGGAGACAGAAATGTTCCAAAGGTATAAAATGAATAAGACTCGGCCTATTGGCCGATAATCTAATAATGTCAATGCCAATTCGTTGTAGATGGCGTTAGCATGAAAGTTTTATCAACAATTTCCATATAGAAAAGCATAGTTGTTGACAGCTTCAACATAGAAAAGTGATTTGTTGACATGTAGAAAAGGTCGTTGTTGATATTCTTCACATCTTCATATGCCAGCGTTGACACTTTTCGTATAGGGAACCGTCTTTTTTGACGCACTTCCTATTAAAATACTGCATTTGCCAGCACTTTTATACAGGAATGTCTATTAGTACTAATTTTAGAAGTTATTTTATTATTATTTTTTATTTCGTTTTGTATTTTACTTCAATATTGTGTGCGATGTTTAGTGAGAATCAATGAGTAATACTGAATAACATATGCTACTAAATAAAATATATGAACTTTAGTATTATCAAAAATTGCAACTGAAAATTTTTAATATTACAAAAAGTGATATAATGAAGCACCAATGCTTGGACACGTTTCCCACTATACAATAAGTCCAAAATTCGTGTGAGATATTACCTATTGCCTTCCAATATAGATTTCACCTGAATTTATTAAAAACATATACATAGCTTGTGAAATGCTATATTGTAATTTTGGACAATATTACTTTGAACCCTCGCCATTTTCCAATCAGACCTCGCTGATAAGTGTAATTTTGAAAACACCATATTACGTTTCATGTGACGCCATCTTATGGATAAATATGACATTTTGTGTAACAACGACTTACACAAAATATCCTATTGCTGACATGACAGATTCATTTCTTAACTCTTGTTTCTTTTCGTGGTTGTGACAAATATTGGAAAATTGTTGAGCCTGTTGTTCAAAACAAGTAAAATCAACTGTAATTATCCTTACTTATATTTGGTTTCTAAGAATAATTCGAGGAAATACCGAAAACATGGCGAATTTTGGTGGACCTAATGATTTTTACACGTCAGGTCCTAGTGAGAACTCGTACAACTTCGAGATGCCAGAATTTGATCAAGAGTTGTAAGTGATTCTCGCAATGGCTGTTTGATTGCGATAATAATGAGTTCTGTTGAAATAGGAACTTTCAAAATTTCGAAAACACGCAAACGTCAGTGCCACCAAATTACGATATGAATTACAGTAACAGCAATGCCGGGATGAGCTCATTCTATGATCCAAATGCTTATGCAGGACCTAATCCCTATGAACAAGAAAAAGGCTATAAACCGGGCGGCACTGGCAATGAGTTCGAGGATGAACCTCCATTGCTGGAGGAATTAGGCATAAATCCAAACCATATTTTTCAAAAGGTACAGAGTGAAGAAGAAAGATTTCTTTGTTTTTATTTAATGTATCACGTTATCACCAGACATTAGCTGTTTTGAATCCAATGCGTGGTGCGGAACAACAGATTCTCCAAGATACAGATATGGCTGGACCATTGGTTTTCTGCTTGGCATTAGGTGGATTTTTGTTGCTGGTAAATAATTCTTGCTGTTTCTAGTCTAATTGGTTATTAACATTTAACACCGATTTCCAGAGCGGCAAGGTTACATTTTCGTATATCTATGGAATAGGCGTTATGGGATGCATTGCCTTCTACTGTTTACTTAGTCTTATGGCATCGCAAGCGAATGTTACTTTTGGTGCCGTTGTGTCTGTTTTAGGCTACTGTTTATTGCCAATGGTGGTCTTATCAGGCATAAATGTTCTGATAACCATACAGTAAGTAATGACATCGTTTATTATAGAGATCATAAGTATGTGTAGTATATTTATGTTAGATTGTACCAACAGAAATCTGGGATTGGCTTATGCTTCAATGTAAGACGTGTTAAAATCGAAGCCGACTTTCGTAATATAAATGTTGTTTTATTACAAATTATTCATGACTGAACGGTCTGCATGTTTTAGGCATAAGCTTCAGAAATATAGAAATTATAGACTTTCAAAGGTTTTGATCTTTTGTACAAATACTGCATTTAAATCGATGTTTTTTGAAGCATTGAAAATTACGAAGTCCAGATGGTGTCACTTTTTATATCTTGCGATTTGTTGCAAGACTTTATCTTCCTTTGACTTCAATCTTTAACAAGCCTTTACAAATGGAATACTTTCCATCTTTTTCGAAAGAATCTCTTATTACACGCCTTTGGAAAATGTAATTTTAATTTAATTTTATCTATTTCACTTATTTCAATTTTAAGCCTTAAGGTCGATTTGATTAAAGTACAATATTACAACATATCTTCTCCATATGATTTACAATAACGGTCTACTTCACTTATTCGAATTTTTCACTTTGTATATTTTTCGCCCTAATATTCGGAATTATAATTTAGTTGGAATTTACAGCTACCAGCTACTCCATATTATATTATTAGGATAGCATATTAGAATATTATCAATTAATGACGTGCCCAAATGGCAGAACTAGTTATTCAGAATCCTGCACTCCAAGTAGTCCAAGTCAAAGAGTTGCCTATGATATTTCGATAATGAAGTTTGATCGCATTTGATTTCGCTTTTACATCAAATAGTAACTAGAATACAGTTAAGTTTTATGTGGTTTCTAAAGTAGTGAATGTTGGATCTGGTGTTCTCCCTGGTAATTGTTTGGGAAATTTATGATGTTACGACTTGATGAATTAACAGATGAGAACGGATATCAGCTGATACTTAAATAATATATACAATACAATAATATATAATAAATCTACCGCAATCATAAATAATATAAATACAATAATAACGCATTAAAAATTAATAATAATAGTATTTATTTCATGCATTTTGTAATTTGCTTTATATTGGCCAAAAGGCTTTAAATTACAAGACTGTTCAATAAAATGAAATGAAATAATGAATTCACAAGTTCACTTAGATAGTATACTTAAATTGCGATTGAATATGTAAATCTCTACGATTAATTATCTAAACAAATCAAGTGTAGAATAACGGTAGACCAAATCTTACCAAGTCCTATAGAAGAACCAATTAGATTGTAGGAAGAGTTGAGTTGAATGGGATCAACTGCAGCGAAATTAAATCAATGTGCGATAGTTGGTAAAATCTAGATGGTGGGAACGGAACTACAATAAAGGGACTAAAAACAAAACAGCTGGTCCAAATCTAAAACTAACTCTACTCTAAAATTAAATATAGTATATAACATGGTTTTCTCACATCTGAATGTTGACAGACGATGTAATCGCAGCCTACCCGTATAAAAACTATTTTCGGCAGCTTCTGTTGTATCATTCTCAATCAATTGCGTCAATATAAATCAAAGTAAAACCTGACCGAGTTAGTCCGAAATATAAAAGCTCGTCAGCCTGCAATTCGACTGATTTAGATCCATAAAATTAACCCGAAACCAAACGCAAATGTATCCTCCTACAATCTATTTGATTCTTGTCGACAAACATAACTAAAAAAATAACTTAATATCATCAGCATACATAAATAGAATAGAATAAATAGAATTTATAGTCAGTGATCAATATCTTTTAAATATGTCAGAAACTAATTTTATTTAATTTTGTCTTTTAGGGGTACCGTTGGCTTAATAGTGGCTGCTGTCTGTATATTTTGGTGTTCGCTGTCTGCGTCCAAACTATTTGTAACAGCTTATTCAATGGATCATCAACAGATCTTAATTGCATATCCCTGCGCTCTACTATATGGAGTTTTTGCTTTAATCACGATTTTCTAAATATTACGAATCAAACTCGATATATATTGAGAAATGAAGAAAATACCGATATAAAAAATGAGTTTATGAAACATAAATTATGTAAGCGGAATATTAAATAAACTTTTTTAAACATAATATTTTTTAAGACAATTTTATTAATTCAAATCTAATTAACCTACGATATTTGTAGCACCTCTTAAAGCTAAATAACCTTGTATAATATCAGATGGTAATGTTCGTATAATGCGAAATTCCTCAGCATTATGATAGTGCAATTTAGTCTGCGGATCCGTATAGGGCGCTTCCAAGCCAGATATATCCGAGTATTTTTTAGGCGGTTTCAGCGATGGCGGAGCATTTATGGAATTGTCTAGAAGATGCATTGATAACATTGGTTTTATAAATACATACATATGCGGGTGGATTTTATTCTCTTATTTCTTACACAAAACTACATCTTCCGGCCATGGTAGCGATCTCTCTTGTGTGACAATTTGTTTTAACGACTTCCAAACAAATTTCTTTCCTCCTGGTTCAATGTAACTAAATTTAGGATTTTTACACTGAATTTTTGGTCTATTTTGTATAGAAGTCGA
Organism: Philornis downsi; assembly: GCA_019455685.1. Classification (NCBI taxonomy): domain Eukaryota; kingdom Metazoa; phylum Arthropoda; class Insecta; order Diptera; family Muscidae; genus Philornis; species Philornis downsi. Next base: position 5,225 of record JAHXMU010000062.1, read on the forward strand.
TGGTAATGGAGTATTAAGTGCTGCGCTGGACGTAATTTCCGATGTCGTTTCTTTGGGTACTGCATCTACAGTGGACGTCGAGAGCTCTTCTTTCTCCGAAGATATTTCGCCAATATCCGTTTTTGATTTTTTACATGGAACATCGTCTTTTTGAGACATGATGAGAGTAGGAGATAATATATGACTTCTTCTCTGGAACCAATTCCTCTGTATAAGCAGACACAAGTAGTTTAATTCACACCATGCAATTGTTTTGTTTAATTTTTCACTCAGCACAGAGTTGCGAAAAGCTTTTGTTTACATTAAGCAAACATATGGCTGTCAATTCCTGTGTCTTGCCGAGTGTTCAGTGTAATAACGACTACTTAACAATTTTGCAAAACGTAAACATTACTCGCCAATACCGACAAAGCAATACAAAGGATTTCATAATTATTTTCCCATCAAAAGCCGGCACCGGGATTATGTTTAATAGTAGAAAGTTCTTGCAGAATATCCAGAGATTTCATCTAGTGACCTTTGACATAACTGATACGTTAATAAGGTTCAGTAAACCTCCCGCAATTCAATATGCCAAAACAGCAGCAGAACTGGGTATAACCGACATAGACCAATCAGCACTGGAGCAATGCTTTAAGCAGGAATTTAAAGCCTTACAAAAGCTACGTCCAAACTGGGGATATAACACACCGAACTACACGTGGCACCAATGGTGGACAGAATTAGTGCACAATATATTTCACTGTGTCAAACCGGGTATAGAATCTGAAAAGTTAATGCAACTAACAGAGACCCTTATACAGATATATCGAACAAGTGAGTGTTATAACCACATCGAAGGAGGCCAAGAATTGGTTGTCAAAATACGGTCGGCTGTTGAAACCGTTGGAGTTATATCAAATTCCGATCCAAGTGTCAGAACACTACTCCAAGCAATGAAACTAGCAGATAATTTTGATTTCATACTGACGTCGTATGATGTAGGATTCCAGAAACCCCATAAAGAGATATACGAATCATGTCTGAAAATGTGCAAAATTCCACCTGGCGAAGCTTTACATATAGGTAACATGTTTGAATTGGATTACGCTGGTGCTCGTAATGCAGGCTGGTCTAGCCTCCTGATTACAACCAACGAAACGGATCTCAAAAAGGCACAACCCACTAATGGCTATCGCAATATTAAGGAATTATTGTATGCATTGGACAACCAAGACATAATATGGTAGTATATCTACATATAATTTTAATCTACAGAGGAATGCTATTGTTTCTATACTGATAAGAAGTGAAACAGATTTGATAAGCTGGAAAGAAACGAAAGAAACACAAAGTAACTATTGCAATATTTAATAAAGTCATGTATTTAACAAAATTTTTAAGGTTCTATATAGAATTGGCAATAACTAAATGAAAAATAATGGGAATTGGCGAAAAGAATCTTAACATGAAATCTTTCACTTATATATTTTCGAAATTCCAAATTTCCGTATGTATTTGAGAAAATTTCAAACGAAAATAACATTTTTCATTAATGATAATGATAGAGACAATTCCAAATGAAAACAGGATTTTTCCGTTTACATTTGAGAAAATTCCAAATTAAATCGGTATTTTCGACTTATATTTGACAAAATTTCAAATGAAATTTCCACACATATTCGAGAAAATTCCACGTGTAAATTATGTTCTCCATTTAGATTTGAGAACATTCTAAACGAAATTTGGATTTTTACATTTATATTTAAGAATTGCAATTGGACACATTTCAAGTAAATTGAAAACTTTTCATTGCTGTTTGGTGTAGTCTTGGCATGTTGTGGCATCACAACTGCATAACTTCTGCAGGAGCGGGGTTAATTAGATAATGGCTTGTTAAAGCTGTGGTAAGGCTTCATGGCATTATAGTCATTGTTGAAATTTTGAGAACTTGATTATGTCTTTGCTTAGAAGGGCTGTCAAGAAAAACAAAAGTTGGGGAATTTAGGATAACATGTAAAAGAGAAAGAGGAATTTAGCGAGAAAAACAGGAGACAGTTCAAGTGCCTTAGAACTAACTTAAATTATTATGAGAATTCAATATACATTGACACAAAAAGAGAACAAATTGTATAATGGATGAAGAGAATTCATTAATATAATACTGCATCCTCCAATACTGACACTACATGAATTCGTTTAATGCTTTACATTCCGCTCGTAATTGACAACTTCTAATTCCTATATTGACATTAATCTTGCTTTTGTAGTGAGAGTAGCCCGAATTTATGATATACTGTCAATGTTTTAAATATAAAAAGAATAAAAGATACTTATAAAAAGAATACTCTTTCAGTCGTTGAGAGCTACCTACATTATGTACCGATTATATTCAATATTCACTTTGTGAATGCCACTATATAGCAACTTGCTTCAAAATTAGTCGTTTTCTAATACACATTCAAAATCTTTAAAAAATGCATCGTCTTACATATCCATCATATCTTTAGAAACTTTTTTTATCCAATTTTTATTACTTATTTATTTACTTATTTGTAATTCATTATTATGCTTTAAATTTATATTACCGAACATGTTAAATCTAATACATGCGACAATATTGTTAATTAACATATAATTGGCCAGAAAGTTTTAAGATACAACCCAAATAAATAAAAAAAAATAAAAAGCAAAATGTAGCTACGTGTTTACGTGAACTTACTTGTTTACTGTGCAAAGTTACACAGTAATAAATTGGTTTAGGGTTGGAGTTTAGAGTTAAATCCGTCCGATCGGTCTGATGAGATACAACTCTGGATCCAGGAAATAAGAAAATTTTTAGATCGGGAAGAACATTTGCCAATCGAAACTAAGAAAACTGTAAAGGCCGTTAACCAAAAATCGACCGAACGGTTTAACCCAGGGAATGCACGTTCTATTCGACAAATGCAAAACAAAAAAGACCAACAAACCAATTGCAAACGGCTTGATTGCACATTATGTCGGCTTAAAAAATGTTTGATGCTATAGAGTATTTTGAACTTGTATTTGCATATATGGCCCTTGGCAGAAGAATACTTTACTTAGAAGCTCATTCAGGGTGCGAGCAAAATTAATTTCAAATTAAATTTCAAAATTTATGCGATTTTTTTCCTTGCAGCAGCTGATTTTCCATACAATAATCAACTGTCAATTTTGTTGAAAATAGAAAATACGCAAAGTTGCTTAACGAGAAACTATGTACTTTATTCTTTTCACGAGGAAAAATGCCACAAGACAAAATGGTGCTGGTTCCCAACATTAAAATTATAAAAATTTATATTTTTACGTTATAATGTGTTTGGTAATATATATTTCGTACTATAAGATTTAATTTCACTAGTTTACAGATGTATTATCGGACATCCCCGATTATCCCGATTTCAGTGTTGGAAAGTAACACAAAGAACGCCGGCAATGCCTCTTAAGAAAATTTTCCATAGTACCGAGCAGAAAGTATTGAGATAAAGTATAAGGTGGTGTTATCAGCACTGCTGATTTTAAGTTTTTTTTTTTTTGTTTACTTTTCTCTCATAAATAGAGATTGTCACAAAAGGAAAAGATTTGATTACATTACAGAATATTTCGATTGATACCAATTTCATTTTATTAACTTTCTGCAACAGCTGACTATTTACATCAGTAAATTTTAACAATTTGCAGCCGACAACAAAAACAGTTTGGGATTATTGTTGCAAAGTTATTTTTTTTTTGTCATGATATCACCACCTTATAACAATACTTCTTGGTATCGGCTGGCGAAAAAATTTATTTTCAAATTCTTCGACCATTTTCTGTGTACAGTTTCACCGTGAATTAGTAGCATAGTACTAGCCTACCAATTTTTGTTTTTGAAGTTCCTTCTCAATGCATTGCCAAAGATGCTTTTAAATTTGTCCCAAAAATTGTACATTTGTATATAATTCCATCCCACTTCATTTTTCCCGAATTTATAGAAATGTCAAATGAACATAGCTTTTCGAGACGTCAAAATTTTGGCGTTTCCTGTCGAAGCCAGATTCTTTCTTTTTCCAGTGTCCGTCATAGGAGGTGGGTGTGTTTGCAAAATTGTTATAAAAAGTAGAACTAGTCTTTTTTTCCAGAATAAATCAGTTATGTTATCTTTTTTTTTTTTCTTATTTTGTCAGTAGAACTGTTGTTGAATACATCAACTTAAGAACAAGAAACAATCATGGTTGCCGTCAAGAAACAGGTAAATTTAGCAGACACGTGTAGTGCCCAATCTAAGGCATAAGCTAACCTCCATTTTCTTTTTGTAGAAAAAAGCTTTGGATTCCATCAATTCCAAATTGGCTTTGGTTATGAAGTCTGGTAAATCCTGCTTGGGTTACAAACAAACTTTGAAGACTTTGCGCCAAGGCAAAGCTAAGTTGGTATTGATTGCCAGCAATACTCCTGCCTTGAGGTGAGATTCTTTACCAAATTTATATGTGAACACAGTTTGGAAATATAGACTACATTGAATGTAGTCAGTACTTACTACATTTATGCTGCGGGAACCATATGGAGTCTTGCGAGACTGAGAAGTATGTTTCCTTGAACGAAGCAGACATTCCACGTCGTTTCAACACGTGAAATTACGGAGCGCCAATATAAAGACGTTTAGCTTAGTATGGTGCCAATTCTTCAGTTATTACCAAGACTTCATGGGATTCCTGCTGCTTAAATTGTGCAAAAGTAAGTTTTATAATTCTATACAGTACAATGATTAATTTTATTTTATCCGAATGATGAATGTATGATGCAGATGTTGATGTTGAAACATATTTTATACTAGAGACTCTTTCTGAAGTTGCACATTAAAAATCAGGAGCGACTCTCCGTATCATTGATGTTATTAATTTCTTTTTTTTTTTTTTTTTTTTATTTTTATTCTAGAAAATCTGAAATTGAATATTACGCAATGTTGGCTAAGACTGAAGTTCAACACTACAGTGGTACCAATATAGATTTAGGTACTGCCTGCGGTAAATACTTCCGTGTCTGCACAATGTCCATCACAGATCCTGGTGATTCTGATATCATCCGTACTGTCGGTGAAAACTAGAGTTGTCAAAACAATTTTGTGAATTGTTTTTATTTGTTAGAGAATAAAACCTACAAACTTCTTAAGTTTTAACGGAATACAAATTTTATTGTGGGTTGGTTGGGACATGAATGAGATTATCGGACTACGGGTCTGTAGCAACGGGTGAGTCAAGACTTTGATCTGTGATCTAACTTGGTACAAAAAACAGTTTTCGATGCTTGGTGAACAAGACGTATGGGGGTGGAGGTAATTGGGATAACTACTGGCAAGCTTCAAAAGGAACCATCTGGATGTGAAAATGCGTACCCCTGAGTAAAGTTTGTATAGGGTAGAAAAAGGAAGTGGTTATTAATTTACTCTGTGAGAAATTGGAGAAACAGCTGCATTGCTTTCACGACACAAAGGTAGAAACTTAAAATGTGGAGAACTTGTGTTAACTTGTGCAATGGCATTGTGGTAGCGTCTATTTTTAGTTTCATATCACCATTTTCCCGAGAAAGTGTTGGGAAACTCTGTGTACAAACAGTACTATTCAATATTCGAGAGAAATTTTTTTTAGAATAGAACATTTTTGATTAGAAACTTGTGCAAATACAAGAAAAGTAATATAATGGCAAATGGTGGATTTACAACTATTTGGCTATTATTCAGAATAAGTCAGAGTTAGCAACGACGACTAAGCCTCCAGCGGTTTTCTAAACAGGCACATCCGTTTTTCATGAACATGAGGATAGAAATAATATCCTGGACAATATCTGAATTGAGATGTCGAAACGTAGAAATTCTATCCTACTGCAGTTATGAATGAAGATATTAGAATCTGTGATTTACATCCTTTTAAACACTTTTAGTGTTTAGTGAGTGTAAATATCGCCCGATATGGCAACCAAACAGAAAATGATATATGGGTTATTCTCGTCCACGACTAGTTGTATCTTTTAAACTGACGTTTCGTTACAGCGACCAATATTTTTGGTCACTACTTAATGTTAGGTCTGAAAATGAAAATTTATTTCAATGACATACCTTACTGGAATCTAGCATATGAATTGGTTGATTTACCGAAATTCTAATCTTCTTTTGAAACTTTAATTAAAGACTTAAATTTTTTCCATTTCCTTTACAAATTGCCAGTTTAGCAAAAATTAATGTTTCCGCGAAGAAATTTCTAAGAGCAAGTTTCGATAAGTTCTAATTGTACTTCATTATTGGGCAATAATTCTGAGTTAAATTGTAGTAAGCATGGAGAAATATTTAAAGAAATTGCAGCAGATTTTTATCTTTGCAAAGTTTAGTTGAAAACATTAGCAAAAATGGTAGCGACATTTACTTACTTAGTTAGATAGCTACTAGAATATATAGATAGAAGCATCGGCATTTTGCTGAAAATCTTGGATGCAGTACCCTTATTGTCTGGTTGTAAAAATTGAGATCTTGTAACTATAGGCACTTATTGACTCTATTATTTTCTATGCCGACAATGCTTCACAATTTTTATATTTTACAAAAAGGCACATTGAACAGGGCGAACCGAAAACAAAAGCTGATATTTACAGCATGAAATTTTCAACAACACAAAAGTCGAATTCAAATTTCTACTTTTTCCTACAAAAAGTCGATAATTCGAATTAATAAACACAATACTAAACTCAAAAAAATATTAATTTGAGACTTGTACAATTGGTGACTTAACATCAATAGGGAGTAGTTTTAGATAAAGCGTTTAAATTGTTCACTTTGAAGTTTTTATAACACTGATTTAGTGTTCCCTAGATCGGTTAAGGAGAAATTGGATCATGCCTGTATCATGTTCTATATTGTGTAGAACTTTATAGTGGTACAAATAAACAGAATATGGGGAAAATTCAGATAGCATTTAACAGAGTTATGAGATAATTGTATTTCCTGAGGCATCGTGTTCATATAATACCATATGTCATGTGTTTCTTGGGCTGCAGTTTTAAAAATTACTTCGATTTCGCTATTTTATAAAGTTGTTGAACTTGTTTTCCTCAATTTCTCTTTAAATCGTTTAATTTTTCATATTCTATTCGTTATAAGCAGCTTCTTATTATCAACCCAACTACACTAATGTTACTAGTGAGAGTAGTTATGATTTACTACCAAGGCATTTAAAATGTTTTAAATTATGTCCCCGATTTTTGCAAAAAGCACATTATGCAACATTTCCATACTCTAAAGTAAAATTTTGTGTTAAATTGTGAGCAGCCTTGATTATGTACCGATTATTTTATATGCCTACATTATATACCGATTAACTTCTAAATTAGTCTTTTTTTATATTTCATATTTTTAAAAACCGTTTCATCTTTAAAATCTTATTGCAACTTTAAGCATTTTAATAATAATTTTTATTACGATTTATATTTATATTTTTTTTATTTTTATGGAGCAGATTAAATCTAATATATGAATTGTTGCATATTGTAATTAACATGTAATTGGCAGGAAGGCTTTAAATTACAGCCCAAATAGATAAAATAAAAGCAGGTAGAAGAAAAACTTTGGAAATAAGGGATAACATACAAAAATTGAGAGAGCTACGAGACACCGCTGATGATTAATTTTTTTTTTTTTTCAAAATATTCTAATAACCAAAAAATGAATATTCGATTGAAAAAGCTCGTATGGAGTTGAGATTCACTGTACTCCGACTCCTTGTAAAAATTTGTATCCATTGCATAACAAAGATAATTCTTGAAAATCATAGTAAAAGAGAAAGTTTGGGGAAAGAAATAGAAGTCGTGGAAAACAATGTTTCCATCACTTTATGACAACCAAGATTCCATATTCAAAACAATAGGTATTTTTAATATTCCAATCCAAATTCTATATTTATGTGGCACAATTTTTTCGTCTTCTGCAATTTCAGCAGCTTACTACCAGCTGGGTTGAAGAATTGCTAGAATAGTCCACAACTCGACAAATGTTTTTAATCCATGGCAAGCGACATGAGGCGTAGACAAATTCTCCTATACGTCGCATAGAAACAAACTTGCAATGGCAGTCGAAAGAAAATGTTTCTTTCATCTGTGGCGATTTCATTCGCAAGACACTTTTTTTACAAACAGTAAAATGTATAAACAACGCTATAAAAAAATCGGACAATTAGAAAGCAAGTTATTACGTGTTATCGGTTAATGTGCATGGCGGCTATATTTGTTTCTGTTATGGAATTGACTTAGAAAGCATGTAATTTATAGTTGTTTATAATAATTCAAATAAACGCTATTAAAATTGGATCGTTGAACGATGTAATACAGTCAAACCCAATACGCAATAACATTCCTCCAGGAAATTTTAAAACTTTCGGGTTCTTTATTTACAGATTTGTCTGAAAGGGTATATATAACGAAAAATCACCATTATGCCCAGGAAATCTTATGGTTCCTGTACGTGGCTACTCAGATAATATAATTGAGGAAATGCCTGTGTCCAAACACATCTTTCTCAGCTTTGTTTATAAGAATAGCTTTTTTACAAACAAATAGATTCCCCATTGCAAGATGTTGTTTACAACATAGTTCTATATAACAGCATTTCGCCAGATCTGTAAATGATAAAAGTTATTGACAAAGGTCGAAATGTGTATTTTTGCCTCTGCAGTGTAATTCTCTCCACCAAACAAAAATCTATTTAGAAAGCATGTGGTTAAAAAAATATCCTTTACAAAATCTCGTAATTTTTTTTTAAATTTTTCCCGGGAAACTTTACTGCGGTATTTCCCCCTACGTCCTTCTTCTTCAAATTGATTTTTTTCATTTCTTGTATTAAATTGGAAAGTTTAAATTTCGTGGCTTCCTAATCTTTATGACTTTTGCCAGCTGGAAAATAATTAATACATATGTGTTCTACCATTTTTTTTTGAAAAATAGTTTCCACCGCAAACTTTGTGAGGAAAAAAATATTTTTCAATGGTGTTATAAGGGCAATTTGTATAGAACCAATTTTTTACTTGTAAAACGTCAGTCACTGCATGATAAAGCAGTTGTCTTCCAAATAATGTTAATAGAAATATTAATTAGAAATTAGAAATTAAATTAAATTAGAAATTAAAAATATTGAAACAAATATTTAAGTATGTTTTGGTGAAATTGTCGCACAAAACGTTTGTGATTTCCCAAATTATGTTAAATTTATCACTCCAATCTCTAATTGCGTCATGCAATTTAAGTACCAACCTGAGAGACTGAAAACATCCCTTTAGTACACAAAGTTGTTCAACTTTCCATAATTTTCAATTATGTATTCTTTTTGTCACCTCTTTCGTAAACAAAGAATACGTGGTCAAAATAAAACGTTAAAATTGATGTTGTAGCCAATGCAGGACTATTTTCTAGTCAGGTTTTATTTAAAATTATCTCCTGGACATGATCGATCTAATGGCTACGACTGAATTTTGTGAAAAATGAACGCATTTTTGTGATCTATTAACTGCTGATTATCGGCTATTGAACAGATTCTTCCACGTTATCGTGTGACTGAATTCCCTTATTTTATTATTAAAGAAGACAAATACAATTGGACGACAGCTGCGAGCTTGGTAATTTGCTGATGTGTGCCACCATCCGAAAGTTATGTCTGGTATTGTATTGTGTCGTCTGTGCGTTTCCTCTCAACCGGAGTATAAGAATTTGTATGATGAAAATGGTCATGGAAATGACATCTACGAAATTACACTGAAGTATTTTGATCCGATGGTAAGCAAGCGAATGTATGAATCTAATTTTGGAATAATTTTTACCACTAAATATTTAGCTACTGAGTCCAGATCGCGAGCAGGATTCTACTGTAATATGTACAGAATGTTGGAAACACATTGACGATTTCTATGGATTTCAGCAGTTCGTACTTCAGGCTCAAGCAAACCTTGAAACTCATTTAAGTGAAAACATTAAATCAGAATTTCTGAAAATCGAAAATGAACCCGATGTAGAGTTAAAAGACATAGCAGACAATTTAGATGATAACAGCATTGAAAATCTGGAAGACAATAATGATCTGTTGGATACGAACCCGAATTATGTAATGACAGATTCTCCATTTACTACCGATGACGATGATAAGCCATTAATTTTGCACGTAACAAAAAAGAAAAAATGCAAAAGTAGCGCTAGTAAACAGCTCAAAATTGATGCTTCACTTACAGATACACAGAGAAAAAGTAAAACAAGAAGAGCGACAAAAGAACCAATAACTAGAAAGAGGCGATCACAAACTGAAAAGGAAGTATCCGCTTCAGCGGCCGATACTGCCGGCAGTGAAAAGAAGTCTGCAAGGGACAAAACAAGAGAGTTCGATGCTTTCATAGCTCAGTGGAAGCAGGAACTGGAGTGTGCTTCATGTACAGCAACGGTTGCCAATTTCGACCAATTGCGGGAACATTTTCATGCTCAGCATCCAAATGAAACGTGTTTTGTTAAATGTTGTGAACGTAAATTTTCTAAACGTTTTTATCTATTTGAGCACTTAAAGCTCCACATAAATCCCGATACTTACAAATGTAACATATGTGGTAGATGTAATTCCAGTAGTCGCAATTTAGCAAAACACATACACGAAAGACACACAGAGGAGGGCAAACAACGTCCTTTTGCTTGTGAGAAATGTCAGAAGACGTTCACCAATAAATTTACCTTGCGACGACATGCAGAAGTTCATGAAATTGCTCGAGATCATATATGCAGCGAATGTGGCAAAGGCTTTGCCACTGAGCAGCGGCGAAAGGTGCACGAACGTATGGTTCATAATGTAGATCGCATATGCGATCAATGCGGCAAAAGTATTCATGGAGTTTATGCCCTTAAACAGCATTTATTAGAACACGAAGGTGTAGAAAAACGTAAATACTCTTGTGACCAATGTGGTGCCCAGTTAACTTCAAATGCGAGTTTAAAAAGACACAAAGAACAAAAACATCACGATGGTACTACTGCCTACATATGTAGTGAGTGTAGAAAAATGTTTAACTCACAGACATCTTTACTTCGTCATAAGAAAATAGTTCACATTATCGAACGGAAGTATAAGTGTAATATTTGTGAAAAAGGATTCAAATTTCCAAAGTATTTACGTGAGCATATGGCATCACATACGGGAATAGATCTCTACCAATGCGCTCATTGCCCAAAAACTTTTAAAGTTAGATCAAACATGCATCATCATCGCAAACGTGCACATCCAAAAGAGTGGATGGAAGCTCGCATTAGTAAGCCACCAGCAAATAAAATAAATATAAACTTGGTGTCAAACGAAATTATTCTTTAAAATATATATGTAGTTTATTTTGTAAATATTGTTAGATTATAATCGATTTTACAAACTGATAGTTTGTATTGTTTTTTAATTTACATTCATTTATTTATATAGCTAATAAACGAAGGCGAAAAACTCCATTGGCCGATTTTATTGAACAGAAAAAATTTTTAAGAGCTTTTTGTAACAGATATGTATATGAAGGACATGACACACTAACAGATTGTTCTATAATGTATAAGACTATTTGGCGAAAATTTGCAAAAGTTTGGTATGAAAATTTAACCAAATTTGGGAATATACCTATACATACAATTTGGCGAATGCTTAGTACGAAAATTGTCATGAAAGACGTACAGAACGTACAGAAAAAACCACAGGTGACACTTATTGTGTAGGAAAATGTTCTGAAATGGATCTTTCGTATGGAATCACAGGAAATACTCTAAGAGGAAATATAAATGAAGCACACTTATCCTGAAAAAATTTTAGTGGTAGACACTTTGTATGAGGAAGAATGCGGCGAAGACATCTTGCATGAAGAATGAATGAAATAAAAAATACGCCGGACAAATAAAATATATACATGTCTACTACATTTCTTCATATGAAAAACGTCTTTTAAGGCAGCTCTTCGTTTGAAAAGTGTCTTTCAAGGCACTTTTTTTTATATGAAAAATGCCTTCATATAAAAAATGTCATTTCATAGCAAAAGACGTTTTTCATACGAAAAGTGACTTCCAAAAAATGTTCACATGAAAAGTCTCTTCCAATATAATTTCTCTTGGAATATATCGTTGCTTATACTATTAAACTAACCTTAAATTTGTTATTCACGGTTGATCTGGTTTTCTCTGATATTCCCTTCCGAGCGACAACTAATGGTATATTTACATCCATTATTAATGGTAAACATTTACGTACACAATTTTGTTATAAATATGACTTAAACGTTTATTTTTTTACGGAAATTGAAAATTTCGTTTCGCGAAAACTTCACATTGTTGTTAGCTGATTTGTTAAACGGACTTAGACTGCAGTGTGAATGTCATGTAAGTGTGAATAAAGCTCAAATCTGCCTTGTTTCCAGTTACAATCCACCGTAGCTATAACTATGTGGCAGCACTGTTCACGTTTTTGTATTCTATATACTTTCTTTGATTCGTAAACATAGAAATTTTATTAACTAAGTGCCCAACAGGATGGTTTCGAAGCACTTTGTATGAGTACAACCGATTAGTTGAGAAAACCTAATCATGTCTGGGAGAAGATTGTGTCGCTTATGTATTTCTCCACGGGAAGAATACAAGGACTTGTACGACGAAAGTGGCCAAGGGAATAATGTTTATGATATAACTCTCAAATATTTCGATCCAATGGTGTGTGCGTCAGTGGCGGTGGCGCAATGAATGTACATAAGATCTAATGCTAGGCTATTTCTTCCATTTAGTTATTGACTCCTGCTGATGTGTGGGACTCAACTGTGATCTGCATGCAATGCTGGCATCATATCAGCAACTTCTACGAATTTCAAAAGACAATATTGCAAGCACAAGCGAATCTGCACTCACGTTTACCAGAAGATGTAAAAGAGAACATAAAAGAAGTTAAGGTAGAAAATTGTATGCTGCCCAATGAATCGATCGTTAAGGAAGAGGTTATATTGGACAACGAACAGAACGGTGATGACTTTAACAATGATGAGGATATGAAAATTTTCGACAATATTGACATAAAAGATGACAATCCATTTAGCATCACTGACGAAGATGATGTGAAGCCGTTAATTTTGCATATAAAAAAACAGCAGAGGAAAAGAAAATGCAATATTAAAGAAAATAACGTAAAAAG